>JAODLJ010000007.1:34541686-34553059 GCA_027576115.1 Cathorops melanopus
CATAGTTGAAGTGTACCTATGATGAAAATTACAGGCCTCTCTCACCTTTTTAAGTGGGAGAACTTGCACAATTGGTGACTGACTAAATACTTTTTTGCCCCACTGTATGTACCATGAGGTGAAGTTCAGAGTGGTTATCTTTTAATAATAATAATAATAATAATACATTCATATTCATGTGAATTATCTTACACTAACTTAAAATTAAGTTATCCAACTGCCATAAGTGTCATGGGAAGTTGTAGCTCAGTGGTTATGGGTTACCCCGACAATACAAAATACCATCTTACATAAAGAAAATATATATATAATTTTTTTTTTTTGCCCTGTAAGATTAATTAATCATTTATTGCAATAGCACTAGATTTGATTTAATGACCACGAACTAAACCAGTAACTCATAAACAATGTGTAGTTAGGGTTGCATTGATCCTACTTCAGAAACTGATTAGTCATACTCACAGACATTCTGCCTATTGCATAGTGTTTACTGGAATATCACCCAATCCCAGTACATTAGACAGGCTGAAATGCAGGCCATGAATTGCAGGCCAATATTTTTACCAGCAAAGGTTATAATTTTGTGTAAATCCTGAGCATTAATTTGATGTTACATTTCTTTACATTACACCTTTAATGCACAGTTGGAGTTTAATTAGCATGATATTATGTTATGCAAACTTCTGAAGCTTGAATTTAAGAAATTCAATACTACAGCCATATAACACATGCAAATATATTTCATCATACCGGTACCTTGAAATAAATAATTGTGCACAGTTTTTAATGTGTCTGATTCAACTGACTGGACAAACCCAAAACCTATATTATAACTGAATATTCCAAATGTCATGTTGTAAGATGAGTCAATCAGCCTGTGACAAAGCATCAAAGAGTGTAGCTGCACTTCAACTGCATCAGTGCTTGACAATTTGCACAAATTGTGCACCAACATCTGGGAACTATTCTGTACTCTACGCATAAGACCAGAGAAGACAGAGCTGTTTAGGTGCTTAAGAAGACCCAATAAAGGTGAACAAGAACCAGCTGCAGAATTAGGTTTGTTTAATCGGGTTGATTTGATCACTTTTTAAAGAAGGTACCAATATGGGTTCTGTAGCATAGCTAAATCCCTTGGTGTTATACATTTGTTATGGGCTATTCAATGGCATAGTGAAACATCATTTGATATTTCAAAACATAAAATCTGGTAGAAAATGTACAATATGTAAAAGTAACATCATCTGTTTACTTATAGTCTTGACTTTTTTGTTTATAGGGCCAACTTTAGGTGAAGTCTGACTAGATCCATACTGCTTTACACAACCACTGTACACCCATTACGTTTACTGTATGGGACAATTTCTAGTCCTTGAAATTGAAATGTTCGTAGAAGACATCATCCAGAACAAGCCACTGATGGCTGAAATAGATCAGAGCCACAGCGCATGCAGCTCCCCAGCCCACTACAGCTGGAGTCCTTTAAAGGTCTTGGTAGAAATGTAAGATCAAACTAATGCTCAAGATTTGCACAAAATTATAACCTTTGCTGCTAAAAATATGTTTCCCCAGCCTGCATTTCAGCCTGCCTAATGTACTGGGATTGGATGACATTTCAGTAGACACTATGCAATAGGCAGAATGTCTGTGACTATGAACTCTTATCCAGTCATATTACTGAAGATGATTAAACAGCAGTAGCAGCAGCTGTATTCACATTATGTTGAGATTATATCTGGCAAGGAATAAAGCACAGCATGGTATGTTGTTATTGGAAAATAAGAAACAATGGGTCATGTCATGCAATGTCAGTGATTACAATTTTTAGTAAAGTAATTTTTAGCAATTTTAGGAATGAGTATTATGTTATACACTATTTGGCTAAAAGTATGTGGACACCTCACCATCATATCCAAATGCATTTGTTGAACATCGCGTTCCAAAGTTAGTCCCCTTTTGCTGCTTTAACAGCCTCCAATCTTTTAGGAATCTTTTGGCTTTCCACTAGATTTTGGAACATGGTTATGGGGATTTCTGCCTATTCAGCCACGAGCATTAGCGAGGTCAGGCAGTGAGGTTAGGTAAAGAGGCCTGGTGCACAGTCAACATTCCAGTTCATCCCGAAGGTGTTCAGTCAGGTTGAGGTCAGGGCTCTGTGTAGGACACTCAAGTTCTTCCACACTGACCTTGGTAAACCATCTCTGTATGAACTTAGATTTATGCAAAGAGGCGTTGTTATGCTGGAAGAGATTTGTGCCTGTGAATCCCAGTGAAAGGAAAGCTTAAATAATAATGTACAAAGACATTCTCAACAATTATGTGCTTACAACTTTGTGCAAAAGTTTGGGAAAGACCCACATATGGGTGTGATAGTCAGGTGTCCTACACACATTTCACAGTATAGTACTGTTTAACTATTTATGGTTATATTTACTGTTGTGAAACTGTTATTGTTTACGTACATCGAACAGTTGCTCCCTCGCTGGCCTCCTTTTTCTTTTGAAATTAATCAGACAAAAAAAAAAAAAAAACACCACTCATCTTGTCATGTTACAGAGAAACTGGACAGTGCAGCATGGCAGAAAACTTATTGATAAAGTGTTCACACTTGAGACCTTTTCCATAATATTAAAAAATTGCCTCCTTGGAGACAACACCGTATGAACAATTATATATTTTCTTTGTTCCGTAGCATTTTTAAAAATCAGTTTATTATTCATCTTAAATTATGAGCTTCCACCATACAGTCTTGTGAATGACATGTTACCAGAGAAACAATAACATACTGAGCAAAGAATATTAAAAAAAAAATCTGACTTGAATTACAGGTGGGTCTATTATTAGAGCTATTGTAAAAAAAAAAAAAATTAATAATAATAATAATAATAATTAATTCATACCTTCTGACCAATCAAATTCAAAAATTCACATATAACAAAATTTAAACAAAAGCCAAATTCCCAACTGCTAAATAAAACATAGAATCTATTACATGTCATGTACTGTGCTTATATGCCAAATCAGCCATAACCTTAAAGCCACTGGGAGGTTAATTAAATAACACTAATCATATTATACTAGCAGGACGGCATGGTGCTGCAGTGGTCAACACTGTTCCCTCACAGCAAGATTGTTCCAGGTTTGAACCTCATGGCCGATGGGGACCTTTCTGTGTGAGTTTATATGTTCTCCCCGTGTCTGCGTGGGTTTCCTCCAGGTGCTCTGAACTTTGGAGGAAACCAGACATGCAGATTAGGTAAAAAATACCCAGCCATTGAGGTTGCACAAGACAGAGCATACTTCGTGCTGGTCCCAAGCCCAGATAGATTGGGGAGGGTGGCATCAGGAAGGGCATCCAGTGTAAAACCTATGCCAAATCAAATATGTGGAACAGATCTGCTGTGGCAACTTCTAATGGGAGCAGCCAAAAGAAGATGATCATATTATAATAGCACCTGTCAGGGAGTGAGACATATTAAGCAGCAAATAGATAGTTCTCAAAGTTGATGTGTTGGAAGCAGGAAAAAAAAAAAGGTAAGGATCTGAGTGGCTCTGACAAGGGTGAAATTGTGATGACTATACGACTGGGTTAGAGAATCTCCAAAATGGCAGGTCTTGTGGGGTGGTCCTGGTATGCAAATGGTTAGTACCTACCAAAAGCTAGTATCTACCATGGAACGACAACCAGTGTACTGGTGACAAGATCATCAGTACCCAAGGCTCACTGGTGTGCATGGGGAGCAAAGATTAACCCATCTGGTCCAATCCCATAGAAGCGCTACTATAGCATAAATTGCTGAAAAATTTAATGTTTTAGTGCTGCTTCAACGGGTCAGAGCTGTTCTGGCAGCACAATGATTTGATTTATTAACTTTGCCATAGCAAGATATGTACATACATTATGGCTGGGAAACCACTACAGCTTGCACCAATTACAGTGGCCCCATTGTACCAAATCTGCATGTCTTTGAACTGTGGGGGAAATCGGAGCACCCGGAGGAAACCCACGCAAACACGGGGAGAACATGCAAACTCCACGCAGAAAGGCCCCTGTAGGCCGCGAGGTTCAAACCCGGAACCTTCTTGCTGTGAGGCGATAGTGCTAACCACTACACCACCACCCAATGGGGGACTTACACAATATTAGGCAGGTGGCTTCAATGTTATGGCCAATTAGTGTAGAAGTAGTCGGGAGTAATTTGGGATTCAGTGGACACCAATTATTTTGGCTACGAAAACTTGACACAGCCAGTCCCTGTTTGAGATTTAGAATCCGATTTAGAATTTCCTTTCTTTCTTCCCTTCATTGAGGAAGCAGTACAGGCTGTCAAAATAATGATACGCCTTCTATTACATGTTTTTATTTATTTAACTTTTTATGGTATACAAGATTCAAACTCAGACATTGGAAAAAATGTAGAATTTTGTTAAAAATGGCACATTTATTGCTACATTACTGTTATATACAGGACAGAATCTTAATACCTACTTATATATATTTATATATTTATAAAAACATAAGACAGAAATAAGAGACTGAAAAGACACCCACACACACGTGCGCACGCACGCGCGCACACACACCAGGAGAGGCACTCTGAAGCCACAACAGCAGTATTTTATATTGTTCATGTCCCCTATTCAAAGTAAATAACAGTTGTGTACTAGTATAGAAATGTTGGGCAGGATATTTTGCTTCAGATACAACAGCAGTTATTAATGCTGTTTTTGAAACAGCATTGTGGCAAGCTGAACACTTCCCATAAAAATATAAACTGCCACAGGACATGCATGTACATGCTTGACAAGACTTGGCAAACTCTGAAATTTAATTTTGTGTGGAACATTTTTAGTGATCGTAAACGAATTTAAAAAGGATGTCATTAGATGTCCCAAAATGCAGACCCTCTGCAAAAAAAAAGTTTGCCAGCAGTCTGTATAGTTTCACTTAAGTAACAGAACCAGTAAACACTAAATTATTAAATTTTTTTTTTCCTTTGGGGGGGGGATTTCGTGGAAGATGCAGTGATGGACTTCAAGTCCATGTTGGCAACAAATGCAAAGTCAAACAGAGCAAGCCTGTTTTTCCATTTTATATAATTCATAGAACTGAATTTTCTCTGGGTTTAAAAAAAAAAAAAAAGAAGAAGAAGAAAGAAACAAACAAAAACTCCACCTAGAAGCTGTGTGTGCTCACTGCTAGTGTGTTTATAAATTTGGCTGTTGGTGAAAAATACTGCCAACAGTCTACAGTTTAAACAATCTGCAAAATGGAAGATCCTTCACCCATAGGTTGACATGCTTTGTAAAATCATGAGTACTTGGAAACAGACACCAACAGAAAGACATATGACTGGGGGGATGATACAAGTAAACAAAAAAAAAAAGAAGAAGTCCATCCAACCACAAGCATCACACTTCCTGACAAATCACACACACCTCATCAGAAATGTATAACTTTATGAAACGGTCGATTCTTTTTTTTTTTCCTGAAAAATGAAATGCCAGTCAAGAGACTTTAGTTATTCATTTACTCTGAGCACTTCAAAACATTTTAAAAGATAAATGAATATTATTTCAGAAGAAAAATAAATTTAGGCACGAATAAGGCGCCAAATATGACTGCCTTGAGAATGAGAAGGCCACATTGAAAATATTCAAAAGGTCAATTATGCATCCTTCCTTTAGTGATGGATATGCTTTCCTATAATCTCCTTTTGAAAACAACTATCTGGATTTAACAGTGTCCAGAACAGACAAGATTGTAGACATGTTATGAATTAACACTGTATTATCTTCGATACATTAAACCATCCATGTAATCACACAAGATTTAAAAAAAAAAAAACTATTAAATTCAGAAACGGATAGATTATATACTGGCAAATGAAATAAAATAACTGAGTTGGCAGTATTCTGATGTACAGCAAATAAGGAGTATAATCTATATTTGAGCGTACATTCAAAACCAGTTGCATAATGTGTTCAAAACTGAGATGAGAGCTGGGCAATAATTGCTTAACATTTCATTCCATTTATATATTTAAAAAAAAAAAAAAAAAGGTCAGTATGAAGGGAATTGCAATTACAGACAGTGACGTAACCGCATTACCCACCTTCCCTAATCAAAGGAAGATTTTCATCAATCAGTAACAATGTTTTGACACAACAGGCTTCCAAGAACTCTCAAACATAAAGAATAAAAAAAAAAAATCACTCCTTTACCTGTTTTTGTGACAGAGCTAAATGAAGTCTAAACACGGCAACGTAGAGAGTAAATGTTACGCACGCAGACGCTATCAGAGATCGGTGGAGCACAGGTGAACAAAGTGGACATTACACAAATAATCCAGGGCCCTTCTGAAATGCACTGCTCCGGTCATTCTATCATACCCTGCCCTGCTCTCTCACTTGAACAATATAGATTTCTACACTTCAAATTAATAGTGATTTTTTATTATTATTATTTATAAATCTACAATGCATATACTAACAAAATATATATATATTTTTTTATATATATACGTTCTTACATTTTGCTCAAGTTGAAATAATATCCTTTATGCATGTGTGAGGTGGACATAATGAGGTTTCAGTGTTTTGGCAACAACAGTCGATGAGAGCATGTACACCTCTTTTCAGAAAATGCTTTGAACTGGTGTTTTAGGAAGGACAAGAGAACAATGAGAGATGTGCTGGAGTAGTTACTCTTTGCGAATCAGAGTATCCTCAGCTCTAACAGCAGACGTACTTAGCGGACAACAGCATATCCCTGAAATAATGTCATAACTTTCACACTGCTGGGCATCAGGGCTTCACTCTGGGTTTATACAGGAAACAAGAAGGAATGCTGAGGCTAACACACCATACGCTGGTGAATTTATTTAGAAATGTACCAAATACTTCCAACCGGGATCTTACGTTAACACAGACACCTTTTGTGTGCTCTCATGAGCTTTGTGTTTGCTCTGACTGGCAGAAAAGTGACTGATCACTGTCTGGTGTTTATTAAAAAAAAAAAAATCTGAAACGTTCTTCGAAAAAGAAAAATCGCGGCTTTGATTGAAACCATTAGTTTCACAAGAGTCTAACGACTTCAGCGGATCTGTGAACTTTCTCCCTTTAAATATAGACCTAGGCATGTTGGGATATTGCAGTCCCCAAAAAGCACCACAGGTTCTCTCCCACATCACATGGGTTTGGTTACACAACGCATGTAAGACTGTACCTTTAAGCAGGGAATGCCAAGCTACATAAAAACATTGCTCATTTACAAGCAACTCCCAAACAGATTTGTTCCACACAAGTAAGCAATTTGCTTCAGTGTCTCTTATAAAAATGTAACAATTATTTAGGCACAAATCCTTGATTAAATTTTGATATTTGTAGGTGTCCCCTGCCCCATAATCTCAGTTGTGGGGTAAATTGTCCATGGTAGATACAACACGTCTTTTCCCTGTGTTCCATTAGTTCATGGAAGCAGAAAAAGAAAAAAAGAAGAAGAAAATAAAATACACAGAGTTCTTCACATTTACGCTGGTAATCACAATCAGGAGTGCAGCAAAATGGGTTGTCAGTTTGGCAGTACACTTGTGTTTCTGGACGTGTGAAGATGCATCTTTTACATTTCATGGACGATACACTTTCCAAGTCAACATGTGTGAGAAAAACACACATACTTTGAAGAGGGTGAGGGAAGATTATAAAAAGGCCACTTCTTCCATGAGCCACTGATCTGCAAAACAAGTCAGGAATATTCGCATTGGTTTACATAGAACCATCAATCGACTCAAATCCTGATCATTTCCTAATACAACAAAATCACCAGGAAATTTAAAACAGAAGTATAGGTAGGACATGTAATACTACTGAGAAACCCTGTCCATCAATCAGCTTGAACCTCTATGGACCTACCATCATATATGACCAACAGAACTGTGTCCATCTCCTCCCAGAGCAGGGTGAGGTCCTGGCAGCTGCATTGGAGAGTCACCCACCACACTAGACACCTTTTCTTCCTCCCGTCGTTTCAGACACGCTGCCTTCGGGTTCAGATTGCGCTCTAGAGAGGGGAAGAAAAAAAAGAAAGGGAAGGTAGAGACAGAGGGTAATAGGAAATGAGACAACAGAATATTTACTGTTGACTGCAACTGTAATATTAGCCTACCACAAGTGCCAACGTGCACTCTGACAAATCTCAAAAGACTGAATAAGCCTTCTTCCCTTGTTTGTTTTTTTTCTTAATTTTAAAAATACATAAAATTGCTGAACACAAATTCCAAATATTATTAACAATGATAACGTCAACATAAACAGCAGTTATTCATACAACAGCTACTACCCAGGGAAGGTGAAGACTAACACACACTTCCTCCAATACATGCCAGCCAACCATACTGTTTTGTACGGATTCAAATTCCATTTTATTTTTATAGCACTTTAACAATGGACATTGTCACTAAGCAGCTGTATAGAAATATACAAAATCTCACACACACACACACACACACACACACACCTGCTCAAGCTGTGACTCAAGGCAGTGTGAAACACTGAGGAAAATGCTATCTACCATCTTCCACATACATGAGCTCATAAACGAGCAAGTTGGTAAAACTTGCCCTGTCTCAATAGTACCTTAGAGATTAAAATTATATTCCAAGAATAAGACCGAGGATGAGGATTTTTTTTTGGGAAAAGACAACACACACACACACCACTAAGCCTAAACACTTTGAGTGAGACTTGGTTTAGCCAGCACTGACCCCGCACTTGCTGCTCCAGATTGAGGATGACGTTGACGGCCTGGTGAAGGATGAGTAGTTTGGTCTGTGGTTTGTCCGTGCTCAGGTGCAGTTGACACATGCGGCCCAGTTCTTTAAAGGCCTCATTGATGTCTCGCACACGCAATCTCTCACGCGCGTTGTTGGCCACACGCCGTTCTCTCTCCCGTTCCAGTTTCACTTCGGCTGGCAGATCTTCATCATCCTCGTCATCTTTACTATGGAGGGGAGATAGGAGATAAAATGTGTTTAAAAAAAAAAAAAAAAGTAGTAGTTATTTTTAATCACAGGTTAGGCATTAAAGAGATTTTCTGTTACCGCAAATAAAATGAGTTACCCAAAACATGTTTAGAAGTTGTCTTCTATAGTATTACACAGGAGCTGCTAACAAGTAATAAAAGTTTTATCTAACAGACTTGCCTCTAAAGATAGTTTTGCTCAGTAGTGCTGGGTGTACGTAAACAGTTCCCTCAGTCAGAATTCCAATTATATATTAAAAAGTATACCATCAGAATCATGTCTAATGTACAATTTTTTCAAACTTTGGGCTACACTTTTTACCAGTTCCGATACTCGCGATATCAAAATAGGTTTCCAGCCATGATTCTGGCTTCAAGATGGCTGCTACTATGCAATAAAACATTTGTCCATTTTTAGTTGATAACCGTACATAATAAAGCAAGTGTATTTAAAATTGGTTAACAACTTTATGTGGCTTGTGATGCGAGTGATGATTTACACAAGCAATTTCCATGAAACTGATATTAGTAGTTATAGATAGCCTTACAGCTTTAAAATAGCCACAAAACATACCTTGACTGACAAGGGAAACAAATTATGTGATTCTGTTTATGTAAATTATACCACGTATAAATAGTAGTTTGGCCAAAAAAAAAAAAAAAGTTTTGTATGTGTGTGAGCGAGAAAGACAGCATTCCACTTCACTTAAACTGATACTATATGGTCCACTTTATTATGTATTTAATAGCAGTGCTGTAGTCGAATCACTAAACCACGAGGTCAGAGTTAAGTCCAAGTCATTTATATATTTAAAAAATAAAAAATAAAAATTCAGAGTCGAGTCCACACCATTTGACGGTGGCTGTTTTAGCGCCATTAACATTAGTTTGTTCCTGAACATGACATATGAACAGGTGAATGTGCGTTCTCTTCATCAGGGAGTGCAAAGTATTCTGTCAGAGATGGTTGGGAGACGGATGCAAGTGCAGAAGGTGGGTTTATTAATACAAGTGAAGGCAGGTAAACAAACAAGAACAGCAGGCAAAATTATAAAAAACAGTGAAAAACAGGCTATAGGTCAAGTGAGGCACAAACAGGTTATAGTAGACTCAGCAGAATCAAAAACAAGAAAGAGAAAATCAGGGATCAGGAAACCAAACAAGGCTCAGTAATGTGTCAGCAACGCAACTCATTACTTTGCGAAGAAAGTGCATTTTCACAGTTTTTACACAGGCGCACTGATTGTGCCTTACTCCTGTGCAGGTGTGAATCGTATAGCACGCGAGAGTTCGCTTGGTGCGCATGCTATACGGAGCGCGACCGAAAGTCTATCTGATGCACGCGCCAAGGCACGCAGGTACGACACTCTTGCATGAAATTAATGTAGATATATCATGCCAAATTATTATAGCATGTTACAAAAAATAAGGAAAAAAAATCTAAGTCCTCGTCTCCAATTTACAAGTCCTAATGCAGTTAATGCACGAGTCCAAGTCAGAGTCACAAGTCCTTAAAATTTAAAACAAAGTGTTTAGTTTTCCAAATACAAATAATTTAACTTTAAAGCAGTATAAATCATAAAATTTAAAAATCATGAAGACAGTTTGTACTAATTGCATAAAATATTCACCACTGGTGAACTGTCAAAACATGCCTGAACCTGTTTACTATGAAGGGTGTGCATGTCCTACAAATTAAAAAGATTTACAATAAGAGACACAATTGACTATTTGATCTTGAAGCAGCTCAGCAGTGATGATGATGATGGGAACTTACTCTTCTCCCTGGTCTGAAACACTTGAATGGACCTGGAGGGAAAACGCCTCCTTTCTGAAAACAATGTGAGAGTTGGGGAGGGGAGGGAGAAGACCATGAGAGGGAGCAGTGTGCCTGGGATAAGCCCAGACATTTTGAAAACAGACTCGGCCCTTTGTTCAAGAGCATGAACACACTACACACAGTTCGCTGGAGGCTTAAGGTGTGATTTAAACACTCACGTTTCCAGCCATGCAGGAAGCCACACCCCATACTCAATTCTCAAATCTTCGATATGTTAAAGAAACTGAACATCACAAAAAGATCACATACCTTGTTCTGTTGCGAGACACTTTGGGATCCTTCTTTTCCTCTTCAGACTTATCTGCAATGGAGGAGTTCTCATCCTCTTCTTTGTCTTCCCGCTTAATGTCACCACTATTTGAAGAGTGTGTGGCTACACCTCCTGGCAAACCTGCAGCCAGAGAGCCAATATATAAAAACACATGCAAACAAACATACAGTGGTGCTTGAAAGTTTGTGAAACCTTTAGAATTTTCTATATTTCTGCATAAATATGACCTAAAACGTCATC
>JAODLJ010000007.1:34563783-34574144 GCA_027576115.1 Cathorops melanopus
CCCCCACTCTGTGATGCCACCGCTCAACTATTACCATGATGGCTTCTTTATAAAAGGCAGAAAAAACCTTGATGCAGTGAAGCGAATACTGTGTTTTCAGTGCAGCAGAAAGAGGCTCACAATAATATCCTGTTACTGACTTTACACTTCATGATTCCATGCAATGGACTGGAGGGGGACTGGCGGGGCTCCATCTGGCAACCGCAGCCTGGGCTCTGCTCGGCTCAGCCTGGCTCTTCCAGCACACACAATAAAGAGCTGCGTTATTAATTAGATCCATTTGCCACCAGAGTGCATTCTGAAGCAGAAGAGCTGTGCTGTTAGGGTGCATGCTATTTTATGTTCTTGGATGACTAATAACAAACAAACATGGCCAAAAGGAGTAGAGCCAAGCCAAACCAGTGCTGGAATCAGGAGGATGCCACAAGATGGTGGAGGGAAAACGCACAGTAATTGGCTAAAGAAAAACAAGCTGTCAGAAATGTTTTGACTGTTACTTATCAGCCAGAGCATCTCCAAAATCACACACCCTTGTAAGCCTTTGTGTGGGGTGTTGCCTCTTTTTTTACTGGTGTGTTTCAGGGTTGTATGTAATTCACCTCAAACACTTGTTCGACACAAGCCTAACACAAACAAACTATACCACAAACACACTCCAGTGCACACACAAAGTGCTTAGAGTGATTTTCAGACCATTTACCAAGAACATAATATAAAGATGCTTATTGGTTAATTATAATACAGCATACTGCTGCAGCAGATCTATTGGACAATACCCCTGCCATAATGATGCACACCACTCTCACACATACAGAGAAAAAGAACACCTATGTGAGAATGTTGTTTGTTGACATTTAACACCATTGTTCCCACCAAACTCACTATAAAGCATAAAGATCTGGGGTTGAACTTCCCTATGTGTGGCTAGATTGTGAACTTCCAGATAAGTACAGCCCAAGTGGTGAGAATAGGTAACTCAACCTCCTCCCCAGCGATTTTGAACTCAGCTGCCCCCAAAGGTGTATATACAGCCCCACAAACTCTATAGTCTCTATATTGAGAAGTATGGACCATAACATCCTCACCAACTTCTGCCTGTGTAATACAGAAAGCATCCTGACTGACTGCATCAGTGTTTGGTATGGCAGTTGCTCCACCCTCAGTTACAAGGCTCGCCACATAGGGGTAAAAACAGCAAATTGCAGCAGACTCCCAGTGATACAGGACATCTACTGGACATGGTGCCTGAAGAAAGCTCACAAAATCACCTTAGACCTCAGTTACCGTACCCAGCACTGCTTTCCAGACTGCCATCTGGCAAATGCTACAGGAGTTTCCAGTAATGGACATGCATGCTAAAGAACAGTTTCTACCTTTGCACTATTTGGCTCCTAAACAGCCCATCTCCATTCCCAAAATCACCGTGTCACTTTGCATATGTTTTCCATTGTCACTTTACACTTGTTCAGTTTGCACGGTGCAATACTTCGTGTTCTGTATTTTAACGTTCTAATTCTCTTCCCCACTTATGCCTATTGTGTATTGTTTATTGTACTCTTATTGTACTTATTCTATTTAAAAAAAAGATCTTGTGTGTGTTTTGTATATTCTGCATAGAATATTTAAGTAATTTACCTGAGTCTCACCATAAGCATTTTAACGTACATATATCTTGATATACTGTGCAAATGATAAAAAAAAGCTTAAAAGTTTTTAAACATCATGATTACTGACTGGAAAGAACAGAATATTCAGTCATATGATGCAAGCAAGGCTGTAGCTGATGTCCTTATATTCCTAGTGACTAAAAAAATCAAAACAAATAAGAATAAAGTTAAAGCCTGAACAGGTGCTTTATTTAACATTACCTTTCTCCCTGCTTCGTTGTTGTGCAGGTTCATCAATCGGCGGGCGTTTTTTTTAATCTCCCGAGCATCCACAAACCTCCGGGAGAACTCGATGCCATGTTTGATGTCAGCAGAGCAGCCTCCCCATTTCCAGCCCTCCTCTTGGTTGTAGTAGCCTTGTTTCTCACGATCGCAGCCACAATGGCTCATGTTGCCTTGGCTACATGCTGCTGTTACTGCATGGGCCACTCCGGCAGCTGTGATGGCATAGGTGAATGCAGCCTCCTTGCTGCCTGGGGAAAGAGAGATTAGCCTGTGATATCTGCTCCACTCATTAACACTATATGTTACTAATCCTCAAATAAAGGAAGACTGGGATTAGTCAGTAGCATTTGGTCTGGAACCTGTAACCCTGTTGCTAACACGATACTTTAAAAGCCTTAAGCATGTGCTTACTTAAAAAGTAAAATTGGTGGATGATTGGTATTAAGATTTTGAAATGTATTGAATTTCACATCAAATACATTTATCTCAAATGCATTGTGGCCTAACAAACAGCCTGCTTAAGCACCAAGCCACGGCATACTGACAGTGCAAGAAAGTAGTGCAGGTGCTGTCCAATGTGCTGAATTCCTCAAGCAAAGCACCTTGTAAGCTGGCCACATGAAAGAGGAAAGTGTCCACAGGCCTCTGTCTCCAAAGATGACTATAGATTTTCCAGTGGTGCACATATTATGTGAAAATCAGAATCCTGTGTTCATGCTAACTCTATGTTCACGCTGGTAAAACAAAAAAAAAAATCACATTATTTAAAATACAATAAATTACATATACTGTAGTATGTAACATGCACATGTAAAGAGCATCAGCCTTATCTTCTGTCAGTGCTTTCAATTCAAGTGAATTAGAAACCTAGACAATACCCATTCCTCACTAGAATAAGTGAAGATTCTTTTCTTTTCCTGTTTTTCATATTTCATGTTTGTTTGTTTGTTTGTTTGCTTGCTTTTTCTTTTCTTTTTGAATGTCTGACACAACAGGACACTGACTCACAAGCTACTCACTGTTGTTCTGGTTACAATTCAAACCATGTAGAGTCAGCTTGTGGTAACCCAAATAAACCTATATGCACACACTCATACCCACACATACACACACATGTACCCAGCTAAACATGCAAACAGCTCACCACATATACAGTTCCAGCATAATGTTAAAAACACATGCATATACGGGCACATGGGAAATGATGGCGCATCAGTGGGTTGTCACCCCCTGTTGGGTCTGGAACTGCTGAAGCTGGTAATGAGAGCATATTGCAGCAGTGTACAGAGAAAAAGAGAGAGACAGAAGTCTCTGTGTTTGTTCTGTGGTCTCGGCCAGCATAGACTACTTTCTTTCCATATATCATTGTTCACCCATACACACACACACACACACACACACACACACATATATATATATATATATACACACACACACACACACACACACAGAGTATATATATATATATATATAGAGAGAGAGAGAGAGACTATTTTCTACATTGTAGAACCATACTAAAGACATCAAAACTGTGAAATGACATCTGGAACATATTTGGAATTATGTGGTAAACAAAAAAGTAGTAAAAAGACAAAATATGTTTCATACTTTAGATTCTTCAGCATAGTCACCTTACATATACACCTTGATGAATGTATAGCATTATTAGCATTATCTTAACCAGCTTCATGAGGGAGTCACCTGGAAAGCTTTTCAATTAACAGGCATGCCTCATCAAAAGTTAATTAGTGCAATTCTTGTCGTTTTAATGTGTTTGAGATCAAACAGTAAATAGTAAATAATAAAAATACAGTAAATAGCTCTATCCCACAACTGTAGTAATCCATATTATGTCAAGAACCGCTTGACTAAGTAAAGAGAAATGACATCCATCATTACTTTAAGACATGATGCGTCTTAATTAATAAAAAAAAAAAAGCATTGAATTAGAAGGTGTGCCCAAACTTTTGACTGGTACTGTACGTTATGACAAATTAGTAAATTAAGTTAACCTTTAATTTTATTTAAAAAACAAACAAACAAAAAAAAAACCCCAATGGCAGTGGATGAAAGTTACGAGTCAGCCCCTCCCCCGAAAGTAGGGGCCTTGCTCAGCTACAAAGAGGCACTGTTGGTCAAAACTCAAGGGAGAATTTCTGCCTCAGCATCAGACAGACACACATGTAGAGAAACACAAATACGCTCAGAAGAAAAAACGTCAAACCCACCACCAATCCCGGAACTGAGAAATGGGGAAGAAAGCCCATCATGCTCACTGTAGTGCGAGCCCTCGCTGTAACTCTGTAAAAACAAAACAAAAATTAAATGAATTCCTAACCATTTCCCAAAAAACAAAACAAAAAACCACATTAGATCCCTCAATTTTCACAAATGACCCTGTCCCTTACGTACCCGTCCATGGGTGAATGAAGGGCTGCCCTGTTCCCCAGCAGCCCACGGACTGGAACCGCTGCGCTCATCCAATCCTACAGTTTACACAGGATGCCAGGAAAGTTAGTGACAGACGGCAAAGAGAAGCTCAACAGATTCAAGTAGTGGGGGGAGGGAAAGAAAAAAAAAAAAAACATTCAGTTCCTTCTGTGCTTATTCACATGGGTTTTTTTGACATTTGGTTTGTGAATCTTTGTGAAGCTATGGCTCTCATCCTGGGAATCACACAGCCCTAATGGGCTAACCCATGTCACCCAGCAAGGATTAATATCCAGGACTATGAACAGAGCGTCCGTTCACTAGAATGAAGAAATTATGTAAAACTGAGAAAGAAAAACAAGTCACAAGACATTCAATGGAAAGAATAGAAAAGACATTTCTGTGTGTGACATGCACAGTTATGCAATTTTTTTTTTTTGAGGTGGGGGCAACTGCAAACTGCTTCATATATCAGACGACATATGCAGCATCTGTTTCCAAAACCACTGTGAAAGAATTTATGAAAGCATACAGAGCCTAATTTTCGTCTAACCCTCTTCTTTCTCTCCCTGTTTTATGCCTTAATGCTCACTGAGCTCTCCAGAGACACACAGCTTAATTGCATGCTGATTTGCATAATTGTGCATATTAATGCAGTCACTTTATGAATATTCATATTCCCCTTTTGAGGGAAGAGGGGGCTTCGGCGATCGCAGCGGCTGAAGGCTGAGCATGAGTGATGAAGCTAACAAAGCAGTGCAAATAGCAACATCCACGCTGACAGACGTGATCTATGAAGCCTACGCAGGCAGCATGGCAAATGAAGTGGGCACCGACTGGCCGTGTGAAAGAATACGGTGTATAAAATAGTTTAAGGTGGGAACACGAGAGCCAGAGTGCGAGGTGCTGCATGTAGGTTGATCATTGCAGGGACTTGATTTAAGCTTTCACTTGCATCTATGACAGATCCTTGACAGCTCTAGAGACCTCCAATGAAGTTTAAAAGCCTGTGTCGGTACAGTATACTTCACGATGCTTGCAGTTTTCACACTCATGCTTTAAATGAATGAGTTTAAATGAAGTGCAGTCTTTCAGTTCCAGTTTCAATAAGCTGTAAATAGGTTCACATCCTTCCTGGTAACAGCTTGAGAAGGGAGCTTTAGAAATCAGAGAAACACTCAAACACCAGTGCCAACAGTGAAGACCAAAATATTATACCTGAGCAATCAGGATACATTAAATTCCAGATTTACAGGCAGAGGCTTCCAAACGAAAACCATATTCTAAATCCAAACCCATCCATGCAGAACATGTATCAGGCTGGAAAGCTGTGAGCAAGAGGGAAATGGGCTGTGTCTTGTCTTAACACTGTGACAAGACAGACAGCCGATGAAGTGAGCGAGAAGACGGCCACGGGAGCCCACTTGGGCAGAGTTCTCCCGCAAACACGGGTGTCCACATACACACCATCAAAGTGAATGAGTGAGTGGTGGGGGGTGGAGCAGGAGCTTAATGCAATTAGCACCCTTCCGAGCACTTTTGCCTTAAGAAACAGACACAGCATGGATGGCCTTTGCTTCATTCAGGATGTTTAAATTCTTGCAGTTTAACTTTTTACACTTAAGTGTAAACGCAAAAGCTCTACTAATTGTTTCTACAAAACTCTTATAGTCCCCTTATGCAGAGCTTAAGGAATTAAACTGAGCTCTACTGCCACCCAAGGCTTGTAAAGCATCTCCTCAATAGCTGGATGATTTAGCATCAGATGTCCACTTGGACATAAAAACAAAAGTGACCCAGAAACAGCACTCCAAGCCTTCTAGCCCCAGGTCGCCGAAAGTCATCTCGTCAAGCCTGGACATATTCGTGTGCTCAAGTTATTTCAACAGGCAACTGACCCGATCATGAACTACAGGATTCATTTTCTGATTGTTACCCAAGTGTTGCGTAAATTTGAAGAAGACGTCGCTGATCTTCCTCAGCGTGTGCTTTGCTATCTTCGTGCTGGGCTGATGGGGAGCTCTGGAGATGGTAGGGGGCATGGATGAAGCTTTGTTTCAGTGCAGAGCCGTTTCCTGCAAGTCGGCGGGGGGAGAAAGTGTTCTGTTGCTCAGGGGGAGGAGTGTTTTATGCTGTGGATTGGGGGAATTGTTTAGAGACCTCCATTTAACCCTTTGTTCTCAGATTGTTCTCAGTCAGGGAGATGTTTGGTGTATTGATGGGGAGAAAAGAACACAGGCCTGGGGGGGAAAAAAAGTCTAACAGAAATGCAAGGAAACCACAAGCTTTAAAAGGCTCAAATAACATAATACGGTGTCGACGTCAAGAGTTCACACAGAAAGGGGAAAGTAAATTTGAGGGGGAGGGGGGAGCAAGCAATCCATAACTTGATATTTTAATGTTAAGTTATTTTTGAGATCAGCAGGTCGGTGTATTAAGGGACGTGAGCTGTAACAATGCTGCAGTAATGTTAAAACAGAAAAGTGAGTATATTTATAGGAGGAATAAAAGAAATTTACCTGAGCCACCAAACTGACTGCTGGCAAGTGTGGTTGGTCGAGTCTTCCCATTGGCCACAGGGGGCGCAAACATCTAGAGCAAAGGAAAGACAGAGAGGGGAGGAAGAAAAAAAAAAAAACCCACAACATTACAGCATGCAGTAAGGCCTCAACACAGCTCAGTTCCAATATCAATCAATCAATGTAACCCTATTGTAGAACATACTGAAATAAGGAAGACCGATTTAAAGACTGATTTATCTAGGTCACATTTTTTTTAAACCATAGTTTCCTTTAGTTACAATCATGGTTTTAAGCTCGATCACCACAACATTAAATACATTCATGCAATCAGTGACTCACATCCTTCCTATTCATAACGACAGCTTTGCTGATTAACAATATTTATTAATTATACAACAGCATAATTCTAAGGGTTTAAACACCTCTTTTCTTTACACTCATACATGATGATTACAACATCATTAGATTAATAATCAATCAGCATAGGAATACCAATCTTACACCGTTAATACACAAGATAACTTTGGCGAAAAATTATTTAAAGGAAAAAAAAAAAAAACTGGGAACCCTCTACACCGGTATTCAAATAAACTCCAGCAGAAATCGACAGGTCTTCATTTTACAGTCTTTGCTTTTGTCCTGATCATAGACACAACACCCTTGAGCAAACGAATTACATCAAAGTTTCTGGAAACACCAACATGGTGACCTCGCCGTGGCATCCTTGAACTTTTTTCTTCCTACTGTGGAAAAAATTGCATCAGCCCTACACAGCAGGGAGAATATAAAGAGCTTGCACGGTCCACATTCTTTAAGATTTTCTACACCGTTTGGGATAATACTTTATTTTAACCATCAGCGCCATGTCAGAATTCTTAAGGCTGGAAACTTTTCTAATGGACTGGATGGATGGTGTTCATAACTGATTTTAAATTCCTGAGCAGGATTTTTTTTTTTGTCCCTGTACCTGCAACATTAAGTGAAGTTATGATAATAAAAACAAAATGAATAATTACTAAATAAAACTAGAAACCCATCCTGGCTTTTGTATAAATAAAATCGACAGCAAACCTAATGAAAGACCCCAAGCCCTAATTTATGGAGGCTATAAATCAGCAGTTTGTCTAATCAAAGTCACTGGAATAAAACAGGGAATGTCTGTAAACATATGGCGTATTCTGACAGTGCCAGAAAATTAAGGAGAAAACAATCTAAATTAAAAATGCATATATGACACTGTTATTATAGCTAGCTTTTTCAACAGCCTGCATACCAACCTGGTGGCCAACCATGACCTTATTCTAGTGAAGTATAAAATGTTTAAGCTCTGTGTGTGTGTGTGTGTGTGTGTGTGTGTGTGTGTGTGTGTGTTTGTAAAAAAATTGATGTGAGGTGATAGATTAAACACCTGGAGCAAAATCATTAAGATGACAGACTACTGCTTGCCAGTTGAATACAACGTAAACATAACACAACAGTCTTCACCACATTCTTGTCATTCAGCACAAACCTCTCTTATAGTTAGACATAAAGTTGAGAGTAAATATTTGCACTATGTGCTCCAATTTCTTTAAGTACCTGGACCTAGACTACACACTCATGTACAACAAAAATATGTGACGAGTGATTATAGTCCTGCACTCAGCAGTAAATCAAAAGGAACCATCGCAATGTGACAGTTCTTGCTTTCCTCACCCCACACACACACACACACACACACACACACACAGAGAAGACTCACGTACACGCAACCCCTGAAAATTCTAAAATATGGATCACACTCACACACCACTGCACATTTCAACAAAAGATCACAAGTAGGTAATGAACTTCTCAAGTATTCCCTCAACCAAGCTAAACTCCACGCTACCTCAACCCCCAACACCCCCCTATGTGGCCCCACCCCCACACATATTCAGCCTTTTTCTTACCGCACTAAAATCCAAGAGGTCGCTGAGTTCCTTATCTGTTTCGACCGCCATTCTGTGGCCCTGCTGCTCGTTCATGCCCCGCTGTCTTTAAAGAGCCCTGCAAGAGAAAGTTTTAACTGACGTGAGCGAAATAAACTATTAGTTTGCTTCTGCAATGCAAACACGACAACTGGGAACAGTCCAGCAAATTGTCCAAGACCAAATCAATAAATTAGAAGGAGAATTTACATAATTATTGACAGATGAAATTAATGAGCACAAGTCAAACCAAGGCAGCCAGAATATCCGTACCCCACCCTGATGCAATCTCATTTTCAGGAGGACAACTTTGTACTTGCTTTGAAAGAAAAACTAAGCCGATGCAAAAGAATCTGTCCACGGTCAACACGAACTCCTGTACAAAATATCGCAAAGCGATATTCTAATTAAATACATACTCGATTCATAATTTTTGGGTTGCTTTTGTGCCACACTGAGCAGTCAAGTCATAATTTCAGCCACCAAGAGAAGCCTTTCAAGTGGCTACTTAAGTTTCAGTGTTTTCCATACTCTGGTATTTCCTCAGTGTTCAAGTGAGGCCTTCTGCGACCTCTTTACATTGACTTCCAAACAAAACTGGCACGTCTTTGTGCAGGAATTAAGCACTGGTTCGACACACAATTTTTAATATACAATCAAGGACTCACATTTAGTGGAATGAAAGAAAAGCCAGAAGAAACGGACAACATCCCTCCTGACCGTCAGGGTTGAGGACACGAAGTCTCGATCAACTTGGGGATCAAATTCTTCCCCCAACTTTAATTCACAGATTAGCAACTCAAAACCACAAACGCAAAAACAGTGTACTACTTAGCATGGCAGCGTGCAAGCATTTCTGCTGTACTGTTCAGTCCATTCAGGCTGTGCAACCTGTTGTGGTGCACTATGTTGACATACTGCTCAGGGATTTAGGATACAACCTACGGTCGCGTGCTCTTTTAACACACTACTGTATTTAGAAGGAGATCTGAGACACAGCTCAAAAACATGCTGCAAGGAATTGAGAACGTATTAAAAAAAAAAACCAACAGAGAAGAAATGAAGAAAAAAAAAAAATCAGATTATTAAACTGATGTGGCATACAAGAGGCATGTGGCGATTTTTTAAACTGGTAATATTTCCTACACTACAAACAATGCAAATACTTACAAGTAGTAATAAACTCATTCTACCACTTCCAACAGCAAAGACGCCATCAAGTTTTTGTTTCGGATTATCTGGACATGACCAACATTGCGAAATGACCGACAGTGACAGAGAGCGGCTTATATAATTTTTTTTTTTAAAAAGGTGTTTTATTTATAAACACAATGATGGAGGAAAGGAACCCCAGCAGGCTATTCTTTATGAAATTCATACACGAGTAGAAAGTTGTGGAGTCTCCAAACTATCTCGGGGGAAAAACATCAACTTATAGTGGGAGAAATGTGTTTGATGACTAGAGAGAGAGAGAGAGAGAGAGAGAGAGAGACAGACAGACAGACATGGTGGTGGTTAAATTACTTGGTCTGTAGAGTGGGGGTGGGGGGGACATGAGGAATTTCCTG
>JAODLJ010000007.1:34608001-34620417 GCA_027576115.1 Cathorops melanopus
GCCGCTGTGTAAACAGTTTTCAAAATGGCGGCGCTGACACTTCACGTTTGAAGTCTCGCACAAGTCTCGTGAAGATCACGCGGATAAGCGACGCCTGCCGCACTACAGTCAACATGGCTAAAAACCGAAAAGGCTGAAAAGCGTAATATAATATCCCATATAATAACTGTGTCTGTTATTGTGTATATGACAAATAAACATCTTGAATCAATACGAGTCACGATCTAAGGTTAATAAAACCGAAAACGTAATTGAAAACACGTTAAGAAATAAAGCAAGTTTAAAAATGACTTCAGTTCCCCTTTAAGAGCACCGTGAACCCCTTCACGATGACAGACCGCTATTCTGGTCTCACTGTAGTAGGGAAACCCCTGTGTATCGTTCATGTTGATTGGGGGAGAAGTCGGATTCCCCGGGATTTCCTACAACGTAATTTAAATAAGCACAATGTTATTCTATGTTAATTATGGTTACGCGTCTTTCTTTCGGTAAATATCAGTGGATAAAATGTTACACAGTGGTGAAAGGGTTAAACAGGTACAACCAACAACCAAAAGGAAAAATGGTACTCGGCTATTAAAACTGTTTCCTCTTACAAGCTATTTGACTGAAAAAGGAATGATGCTACCAAGTTGCTCCTGAAGAATCCATTTCTTTGTTTTACAGAGTGACTTTTACAAAACCATCTTGTCCCCAAAGTATGTGTCTGCCCTTTCAAAAGACATAAGAATACAGTTCTAATGGAAGAATAAACCAGCTGCGAGTTGGACAGTTGAATTAGCTGTTCTTTAGCTCACCTGGTGAAGCGCACTTTGCAGATGGCACACTCATAGGGCTTCTCTCCGGTGTGCGTGCGGATGTGGCGGGGTAGCTTGCCAGCACCCTGGATGACCTTGGAGCAAATAGGGCACTTCTGGAAGGCCTTGGAGCGCATTTTTCTCTCACCACTGGCGTTCCCTGTGCTAGGTTGGCTTCCAGTTCCTCTACCTTCTCCACCTTGCACTGAGGCCCAGAGTGGAACGGTTGCCTCTTCACGCTGCACACTGTTAAAGTACTTCAAGTAAAACTCAACATCAGGCTCCTCTCCGTCAGCGCCCTCGTTTTCAGCCCCAGCTGGTCTCTCCTTCTGCCGCTCTATAGAGTCCATCATCTGCTGCAGGAGAGCACTGGCAGGCCCTCGCTCCACCTCGTGCTCCACCTCTGCTTTGCGTTCTGCATTGGGCTCGGATTGATGGAGGTAGAAGTGTCCATTCTGTGATGATGGGGCATAGAAGTGCGAGAGCCCTTCAGTGCCATTCCCTCGAGCCCAGATCAGCACGTCCTTGGTGTCCTGCTGCTCATCAGGGTCATCCTCCGGGTCTGGTGGAGGGTGGATCGCCAGCCCTGGGCCTGGGGGAGGGAAGTAGTTAGACAGCCTGCCATTGCTGTCAGCGCCGTTGCGATGGCTAAAGTGCAGGTGTGCAGACATGTCCCTGAGCTCTGGCGTACTGCAGCTGCTGCTCCAGTGCGCCCCTCGCTGGAAGAATTCCAGGTACTCGCGTGCGCGCAGCCGGTTGCCCTGCTCTCGGCTGCTCCGCCCACACTCTCCGTCCTCCTCCAGCTCATCCTCTCTTCGCTCGTTGCCCGTCTAAGGACAGAAAGCAGGGCTGTAAGGTTACAGTTCATAACAGCCATGCTTTTTTTTTTGTAGAAGTTAAAAAGTACTTACATACAAGGACATGAAAATGTACATGCTACTCTCTCTCATTACATGTGTAGGTGTATGCACGATGTTTGCCCCATGAACAAAAAGTGTATTACATTTCTATGTACACTGCAACCCTGCTATAACGCACTTTTTTACTACGAGCATTCGCATATAACGAACCAAGTTCGTGTCCGTCACCTTTAATGACTTCGAGTCGGAGTCTTCAAAAAAATCGTCACTGAGCCATGTCCTCCTCTTCCCACCAGAGACAAACAGTAAGTAATCAAGTCCGCAGTCAAGTTGACAATACGTGTTAACGCCATAAAAGAAAGGCTTAACAAGCCTCGCCTAGGTGTCAGTCACTAACAATTATCGAGAACGGCAACCACTGACTTTCTAAAAAAAAAAAAAAATTAATCTTCAAAGGACTTTATTATGAGCTAAAAGCAGTTTTACTCGAGTCTTTACTCCGTAAGTGCTGTTGTCGTGGCTACTTGTAAAAGTAACACGCTCCCCGTCTGTCAGAAAATGCAAGCGATAGACGGATGTAATCGCTGGAATAGTTTTATTGAAAAACATGCTGGCAAACAAATCCAAACCAATGATCAAAAATCAGAGTCAAGAAACAGGCAATGGTCAAGCGAGGCACAGACAGGATATCAAAAACGGAGACTAAGGCCAAAATACATAGAGTCAGAAACCAGAATATCAAAACAGTGTTACAAAAGGCTTGGTAATGTGAGACACTAGGTACAGCGTGTATGCTTCGCAAAGTCTGTGTGTAGTGAAAGTCCTTATAAGCATACGCTGTGATTGCACTCTAATCCGGAACAGCTGCATGGTAATTAGTCCTAATGGCACTGCGTGCATGTACGCGAGTCACAGTTCGAGGCATGCCGCTGCGCGCATGGATGTGACACCGTCGAAGACAAACTTATTTCCTTTGCTTTGTAAATATGTAAGTGAATTAAGTGTAAATATAAATTAAACACAGCTGGTCTTGTTTTACGCAAGAGTGAGTGCTTGATGTGACAAGTGGGTCCATTGTTTTATATATATATATATATATATATGCGCTTAAAATTCACTTAAGATAAATCTAAGGGCAGTTATTGAGGCAGTTAGTGAACATTTATGCAAACAGAATTCTAAACCCACAAATATTAATAAATTAAGCTCTAAATCTATAAAATGTATCCGTTCAAAGAAATAACTACATTTTCAGGAAAAACAACATGTTTTGAATTTCCATCACATAAGTCAGGCATTTTTAACATTTAAATCCAAATGATGGTTACTACTGACCCATGGCCTTATTTCCCACCTCTAACCTTTTTTTTTTTTTTCCAGATAAGCCCGAAATGATCTCGCATTGTTCAACTCTTGTGCTTTAAACAATTTACCAAAATAGAACTTCTAAAGCTTTAAACAAAAATAAGTTACCATTTTTGTTTAACATCGAAACAAGAAGGAACAGTGTGTTGTGCACAGTAAATGAAATATTACTTTTTCTGACTTTATCTCTTCAAAATATGAAGTATGTAGGATGGTCTAGAAGCTAACATCTCTACTCAAACATGGCAACTCTTCCTTCAGAAAAATGGTTGACCCACCGGAAGGGAGAGCACTTTGGTGTCAAGCAGGTGTGTGCAGACGTCTTGGACGGGTGAGATCTCAAGCAGTCGGGCAGCACTCAGGATGTCGGCTACACTGCTACGGCTTAGGGTGAGTGTAGCTGTGTAGGCGAAGTCCAGCAGTGCAGCAAGCGCCTCAGCACGCACAAAGTCCAGTGCGTAAACACTCTGGCGCTCAGCAGCCAGGCCTGAGGTAAAGAGTTTGTGGAAGTAGGAGCTGCAGGAGGCTAGAACTGAGCGGTGGGCAGGAAATTCACGCTCCTGCACCACCAGCAGCACATCACACAACATGCCGCTGAGTCGCTGCCGGTTCAAACCTTCCAGCAGGTCAGCGCTGTGCTCAGGAAAGGGGACGCCCACTGGGCCCTCCTCTGCCTCACACGCCCGCCCACCGGCCCCTGACGACATCTTCCACCAGCCTGCCGTCGAGCCGCCAATCGCAGCCGCCGCCCGGGTCTCCGTCCTGCCGTCTGTCCGTCTGCCTGTCTGTGAAGGAAAAAAAAAAACACAACACCAGCATGATGCGGCTTCAGTCTAAAGTGTGCTTTTGTACACATATGGTGTAGGTCTCAACTGTTAGGATGTTAGAAATGTATAAAGAATAGACTGCGATTGGTCAGTTGTCCATCTCTGCCTGTCTGCAAAGTGAAACTTCTTTTACAATTTTCAGTTTGAGAGCTTTTGCACATAGATAGTAGTAGTCGTCATGTTTTTACATTACAAACAGAAAAATACTTTGGCGATTAGTACAAGACGACGACTGTCATAGGTCAGCGACACCTTAGTAATCTATTGAGATAGCATCGTGCAAATTCTCAGAATGGAGTAACTGCAGTTTCTTGTTCCTCTTCTACTGACAGTTTTTCTTACTTCAGACCTGTTTCTTTCGAGATTCTCACTTCCTTTTGAGGCAAACCAGCCTTTGAGTTATTATCGTCAAGTTGCTAATGCAAATGTGAGACAGAGAAAGAGAAGCAAGCAGACAGTGGTCTAATGGTTATCATCGTATATATCAGGTCAGAAGACCACTGAGCGAAGCAACGTTAGCAGGTCAAAGCAATTTAAGCTTAAGTTAAATAAGATTATTAATGTTACTGAAACACAAGTAGAACAACAGTATATGCAATACACCAGTTCAAGGACGAGACACTTGATACTATTATGATATCTCAAAGTTGGCTGTGATGAGATTTGGGAAAGAGAGTAGCAAGTCTGCTGTCTCTATAGGCAGTGGGAGAAGACAAAAAAAAAAAAAAGAGAAGCGGGCATGTTCACGGCAGAGTGGCGCACAGACCAGAACTGTGCAGCGTGTGCACTTAGCGCACACAGAGGGCGGGGGGACAAAGGATTGTCAGGGATAGGCCAACGTGGAAAAAAACACATTAGAGGAGGAGTAGGACACATGAACGGCTGTAAGGGAACTGTATTAAATCGGGAGGTTGTCAATCCGGTCTGAGCCGGTTACCCCACCCTGCACTGTGTGCCAAGTTTCAGGAAAGACCTGTCCCCTTGCTCACGTGTTGAGGGGAGATTAAAATGATCAAATGTAGCCTGGGTAGGAATGAGAGGGAGGTGGAGAGGGGATTTACAAGGTAACCCTCCTCGATTTGTCGTTCAGACGCACACACAAACGAAAGCCTAGCCCCTCCTCCACCTGGAAAGCAGGGGGTGAGACTAGTTGGGGGGGATTATTCTCTATAGGAGCAGCATATTCAAAAGAAATTTCTCCCTCCCTTTTCCTCACGCCCTCATGAAAAAACTGCTTCCTACCTCACCTGCCACAATGTCATCACACTGCAGAGGTCATGCTTAGGTAAAGCACAACCCTAATGCACTAAACAAACCTGTCTGCTCAGCCCATTCTACCCTAGGCCACGTTTCACGCCGGACAGTATATGATCTTTAACTTAACGTTACATTACTTTTATAGCATCTAATTATTACAAAATCACAATAACACGATGATCTAGGTCACATGCTTGTGCCGTGCATACACTTCTATATAGTACACCTTAGGGGATGCCCTTCTAATAATAGGTATTAGTTATATTCTTACATCCTGACTGGTTGAAGTTCAACAGTAATGCGCGTCAGCTGATCGGTCTTTCTTCGTTAGCTGATGGGCACCAGCATGCTCAGCCTTGACGCCAGAGCTTGCTCTTTGTTTTCTCTTTGGGCCTTGATAAAGCCTGGCTGACCGACGCTCATTTCACTATCGCTCAAATGGCTCATTTGAATAGACTAAGGTAAAGCTCAGCCTCAGTGTTGGGGGTAACGGACAAATGCCGAACAAGTTTTACCTGGAGAAGGGGCGAGAGTGGTAAATTGAGCTACACCATCTAAATCCAGCAGGAGAATACCTGCAGTGTGAGAAATCAGGAATTGAAAATCAGAATAAAGAGACAGGTTTCCGCGCCATACACATTACATAAAGAGACGTCAGAAGTCTTACGTGCTTCAGCTAGGAGGTGAACAATCAAAGTCGCTGTCCCTGTCCCAGAATAAACCCTACTTGAGCTGAAAGAAAGAGGAAACACTGCAAACAAACCTGATCCTGACACCTTCTCATGGCTCCAAACATTCCTCATCATTAATTCATGGCCGCGGGTGACGGGGGCTGTGCCTCGGCCCCAATGACTCGCTCGCAGGCCTCTCAGCCAGCAGTCGCACGCACAGCCCGCCACTGCTTTGCAAGTCAAACCACAGTTCGCTGCAAGTAGCCATCCCACCCCCCACCTTATCCCAGGCCTGCCTGCTGTGGCCAGCACACAGAGCAGTTATCAGCATTGACTGTTGGAATACATTTTTGAGAGGTTTGCTAAAAGCAAACAATCCTAATTACTTCGAGTAACTATATCCCTGTGTACTCATTTGATAGTTGTGATACACAGTGTCTTGTGCCAGTAAGCAAATCAATTTTACACTACAATGCATACTTTTTCGTATGTTCATGTAATAATGGGTAATCAAACAGATATTACAATACTATTACACTGACTCCTTGTCTGAATAAGCTTCTAGATATAAAAGCTTGTGAAGGCCGAGCTTCTTTTGAGATAAAACTGTTTGTGTTCAGTGATTACTTTGTTAGTAGCCTGATACTTTTCACCTTAAATGACTCTGCCTGATGCACATGCCAGATCAGATCGTATATTTAATCCATTGTAAACTCAAATTGAAACGTCTAAGCTGAACACATACCTCACATTCCAGGAACACACATTGACTTATGACAAACCAAAACAGCCATATGTTTCTCTGAGAGCAAAGCATAGCACTGGAGTTCTCACAGTGCCTTCGTTGCCATATTTCAGTTCTTTTTTTTTCCGCCCCCTTCTACATTCCACCAGTCACCTTCTACAGCAAGTTGATGGAATCGAAACAAGCTTGGGAATCTTTCGTGAGAGCCCATCAAATTGATCACACAGTCTACATTAGCTCCAGTTCCTCAAAGGAATGCAGATGAAGGGTGTGGAGAGGCATCCTTTGACCAGTGTGTCTGATCAGTGCTTGTGGATGACCAGTAGCAGTCATTTAGTGGTGGGGGGGAAATTCACTACACACAGGTTGGAAGATTTCGAGGTCAGGACTGAAAAGATGTTAGCGGAATGCTGTGGAGAGAGGGTGTCTAATTCCAAGAAGAGCAGGATTTTGTGCAAGGCCTTGCTCATGAGTCACTACTGCCAGCAGTAGTTAGGGAAGCCGGATTGGTTGTAGAGAGTGCAAGCAGGAAGTGGGCGAACAACTGATAAAACTGGAGTTATGAGGTAGGGCTGCTTCACTGCAGATATGTCAGTAGCTTGCCAAAAAATCCAGGCTCACAATACCCCCTTAAAGGTAGTGGGTGAGGCTGTTTAAAAATCAACCTACACAACTTTCGGAGTTGCTACTGGAGGCTAACTCACTCCAGACTTAAAACAAAAAAAAAAAAGCAGTGCCTAACCGTATAAACATTCATTTTCTTTAGTTCATATGGCTTATTTTAAATGAAACACTCAACCATCTGTAATTCACATTGCTCAGTTAGAAGAGAATGTGAAGAGGAATGGCGAAAGATCTCCTTCTGAATGGGTGACAGCATGTTTATTGATTCTCCTGAACTGGCCATGGCTTTATCGGAAGGTTGGACCCAAGTGTGCAAATGTCAGACACCCCCTCAGAGTTTGACCAAAGTTTTCCAGGCCTGATTCCCTGCATCTGGCAGCTGGCTTCAGTTTTTGAGAGTCTTTTGGACACTGCGGCCAAGCTTACAGGAAACCAGTGAAGAGAGACCAAACAACGTGACCCCTCACCAAAAAACAGCAGAAAACGCCTCAGAATGCAGCTCTGCTGGTTCAAGTGCCCTTGTGTTGTGGCTGTCGCCATGTCTGCTTTGCTGCTGCAGAGGCTGGACAGAATGGACGGAAGATGACTTCCTGTGTGACTCTGGTGATGGTGTAACAGAACCCACTCTGTTATCAGATGACCAGCTCTCCCAGACACTGCACTGCGCTCATCCGCCACCAGCCCACCACAGCTTCCACTTCCTCCTTTTCTGCCTCTGCTGAGGAGGCAAAAAAAAAAAAAAAATACACCTCCCACCCACTGCTGTTTTATTATCCACAGAACTCGCAACGATTACGCAAAGGTAAGTATGTCAAGGACTCTCCTCCACTTGCCGGAGGCCGAGCTCCATAATGGCGAACGGGGGCGGATGAGAGAATAACCTTACAGCAATCGGATTCCACATTACTGTAAAGGAAACTAAGAAGTAGGCCTTGCCTGACTTGTCTACAGACCCACTGCAGATAAGGACAAGTGGAAGAAGGCTCTTTAAAGAGTGCAATGAGAGCATAATGAGATGAGTTCTCTGATTACCGATAGGGAGGAAAGCTCACTGCAGCCCATCTCCCAGCATCACAGTCTCTAATTTGATCACTATAAAAATATGCTTCACAACAGCCCACCCAGCAGACTGCCCCCAAATGAAAACTATATACAAAGCACTGGCTGCCTGCTAGAACTACTCCTTGGCCAAGACTTTTGGCCAAGCATTCACTTCCAGTCAACTCCAATTTAACAAATTCCTCCACTAGGACAATCACTCCAAAACAACACATGAATACATGCCCCATATGTGAATACGTGTGACTGACCTTTGTATGATTTAGCACTTTCTAAATATGAGGGAATGGAAAATCTTAAACGTGCAGGCCCAATTTTCCATAAGAGAGAGCTCTAACAGAATGCAGTTAAGTTGGAAAGGCTTACGAAAATAACTAGAACTTTAAATATATAGTTTGAATTTTGACCACTGATATGAACGTAGTGACATTATGCATACAAACTGAAATGGAAACGAAATTAATTGCACACAAGACACCAACAAATCTCTATTTCAGGTAGGCAGATCAGGTGTGACAGCATGCACTTTATTTTAATAAATCAGCAAACTATAATAAATAAAAAAAAATACTCCCAGCAATCCGCCATTTATTTTATATAAAAGAAAGGCAACATTAATGTTTACTTTATGGGTGGTGATCTTAGTGTTCCCAAACACTCAAACACATATACACTCGCCAAGTTTCTCTGAAGGCCTCATAGCATTCCTAGGTGGGTGCCGTGACTCAAAATGACCCCGTGGCATAAGCTACCCATATATAAAGTACACTCACTTAAAGTGGGCTCAAATATGTGTAATTCACACAGCAACTAAAACACAATAAAGAGAGGCCTCACCCCTGACAAGACAAGGCGCCTTTTCTGTGTATTGTTCAGACACTGGGCGTCATCAGCGAATAAAAATACCCCTCGCGCCCTCCCTGTACCCGCACCAGCCAAAACGAGTTAAGCCAGTATGGGTTGGAAATTATCCGCATACATCCTTGAATAAAAAAAAAAACACAGAAGTAGTTTCATGCACAAGCAAACTGCTGACTAAACTGAAGTCATGAGACTCTACCAAAAGACCCTCGATGACCAGCAACCAAGGGGGTTGAGCTTGAGCTTTTTAAAAAAAATGAGGAAGGGTTTAAACAGATACAAGTTACATCAGCCAACAACAGAAACAAAGTCACAAGGTTAAAGGTTATGAAGTTTTCATTTGCAGCATGTCTCATCCATAAACTGTTTAGAAAACGTTCAGTTTAATAGTCCACTAGGGGTGCCACATTTCTTCATGCGTTGCCAGATGTGTCAAATTAGAAGACCATGATAATGATCCAATACTCTGTAATTCATAAGTAGAACTTTCTTATAGTCAGCTCACTTCTGTTTATATACGCCGATGGTAAGTTTTTAATGAGATTAATCTTGACACCCCATTGACAATATTTATAGAAACAATAATTCCATGCAAAGTTAATGTGAGCTAGATGTAACCTCTTTGGCCATACCTTAATGCAGCAGGCCTATGTTTTCCTTCTCTACTCCATCTGCAATTGGGTCAAGTGCTCTCAGCTCAGCTAAGCCTAGTGCCCCTCTATCTATATATCTCTCTCTGTCCTAAAGATCCCACTGCTATGCTGTCTTTTCCACTCCAGGCAGCAGAGTGTGTGAGATTGCATTAAGAAGGCGATCTTACCAGCCAGGCAGAAATTTGTTTCTCTCTGTGGGCCAGCTCAGTGTTCCCTGCCTGCTTATTTGCCTGGGCAGGATCGTGCTGTGAAGTAACTGCAGTCGGCAAACTTCCGAGTGGCCCTAGTTACACAGGCAAGCCCTTGCCTGATCCCACACACAAGCAGACACCTACTAACTCTAACTCTCCCCCTTCCTCCTCCCACCCCCGGCCCTCTTTTTTCAGCCCACTGCTCTGGCTTCACTTCCCTCTCTGCGATTGGCTTGACAGATGCTCACTCACCACACCTCCCCATTGGGATAGGCTGCCGGCTGTTTCCTTTCCTGTATGGCCAAGGGCAAAGCTCTCTGGGATGTGGAGTCCTACAGAGTTGCTTTGACTGCTTCTAGGCCACTGCAACAGACTACAAGTCCCAAGCTGTCCACTTTCACCAATCCCACAGCTCTGAGCCCTGGTTCAACGTAAGCACTCTGAGCTGAATTATATGCTACGGTGTGTTGCTAGCAGGATGCCAGGTATTAAAAGTACAGAGACCAGCCATCAAGCAGAGCGAAGCTGGAGACAAAATAAAGGAACTCACTGAAGCAAATGCAAGCACCACGATTCTGTTATGTCTCGAGCGTACCTGAATAATAATTTAAAAAAACACTTGTATACTTTTGACCTAGGACTTGGTATACAATAATGAGCTATAAAAACAAAACTGCAAAAAAAAAAAGACAGGCAAACAAATAATCCAGACAGAGAGAGCCGAAATCTGTAATCCATCACAACTGATTCCATTTGACAACCCAAAAGTAAACCCTGTCACATGCCACTCTACCTTGTATGACAGCATTATTTTTGGTTCCTCCTTCCTTACACACTGCCCCAGTCTTTCTCTTTTGCCCCCCTCCCTCCTCCCCCAACACACACTCTCGACCAAACTAAGATAAAGTTCAGCAAAACAATAGCAGTAAATACAAGGTGAGGCAAATGAGTTTCAGTGGCAATCCTCTTCCAACCCCTTTTGCCCTCTCTCTGCCCCCCTCCTTCATTCCCTTTTCTTTCCTGACGACAGGCCCTGGAAGAGATGGCAGGGGAACCAGGAGAGGGAGCGCAAGGGTTCAGCTCACCTGTGATGGCCGTGATGCTGCTTTTGTGGGTTTGCTCGTCCCTCCTTTCCTCTTCTCTAGAGCACACTCTCTCTTGCTCTCTCTCTTGCTCTCTCACTTTAGCTGTCCCTGCTTCTCAAAGCCTCGTATGCGCTAAACAGCCAGCAGTAGATCAACTCAATTCCCTTCCTGGTTTCTGGAGGGCAAAGAGGTCCCTCCCTTTCTCTCGCTCCCTCTCTCCCTCTCTCTCTCTTAAAGAAACAGCATTCTCCCTTGCTGGTGTCCTCTTCACCTCTCTAGGGAATACAGCAAAATTATATGACTGTGAGACAGGGGCAACAATCAGGCGGAAGCAGGTAACAGAGGATAAAATGAAACATGCCATAAATTTTAACTGTTGAAGTTTTGCAACATAACATGACGCCTACAGTGAGTGAGCATGTGCAGGATAATCATGATTGCAACCGTCCTTTTCTTACTGGAGTGGCTTTGAATGCCTGTTAAAGGCACACCCACCCATCCCACAGCCTGAGGTCATGGAGTCCCACCCCAGAAACAAGCCTTGGCACATTCCAAAACACTCAGGGTCTGCCAGCAACACCCCCCCCAACCATACACACACACACACACACACACACACACACACACACACACACAGCTCTTTCACTTATGCAGTTCACAACATGCTGATTCTCAATGGTCCCTAGTGGAAGGTGCTGCTCATCTCCCATCGATACCATAAGTGCCTATTTTAACAAATTTGACAGATTAATACACCAGCACATTAATCAACCACCAATATTCATATGTAAATGACAAACTACCAGAATCATTAATTGCCTGAAAGGCCCAATGGACAGAGTTGAATTATCTAAATTGTCATTACAGTGTACCAGTTGAAAAACTATCCAATGCATGAGAAACTACACAATCATTGGTTTAAAAAAAAAGTTACTTCATGTACCTTATGGGGCTTATGGAAGACGTTAATACAGCTTGACATTGACTGGATGAGTAAGACCTGCTCCATTAGGCCAAGAGTAGAATACAGCAACTTGTTACTAGGGGGTGGGGGACCCCAAAAGACAAATCAACACATTTTGCCCACAGAGGGCACTGCCAACAGACCAGCGGGAAGTAGAAGCATTCCCATGAAGTACTAATAAGACACTGTGGGATTCCATACGGTTCTAAATGCTTTCCTTCAATAGAAAATAACAAGCCAAATAACAGCAAAAATCCTAACCACAGAAGAAAAAAAAAAAAAAAAGCCCCTGCTTGTTTGTCCAGTTCCCTAAACAGCAGATACATAATGCAGGGATCATTTTGTTTTTAAACGTCTCATCTCATCTCATTATCTCTAGTCGCTTTATCCTGTTCTACAGGGTTACAGGCAAGCTGGAGCCTATCCCAGCTGACTACGGGCGAAAGGCGGGGTACAC
>JAODLJ010000007.1:34621004-34635712 GCA_027576115.1 Cathorops melanopus
CGCCGGCCACGGGGCTCGAACCCGGACCTTCTTGCTGTGAGGCGACAGCGCTAACCACTACACCACCGTGCCGCCTGTTTTTAAACATATTAGTGCTTTTTATGGTAATGTTAGATTTAATTTGATGGTAAACATGTTTGAAACGGTCATCACGGAGAATAAGGACGCTTTAACAATAAAAAGTGTGCGTTTTCATCCTCGCCCCTGCCTATCATCAATAACGCGAACCTGGAAACATTTCCCTGTACTGATAAATGAACAGAAATCCTGTTTATTCCAAACTCACTTCCAATGGGAACCTAAATGGCAGTTATTGAATAACACCGATAAGCACTTATGAAAACACACTTTTGTAGCATGCTTTAACAGATAATTTAGCTCAATTCCCAAATCTGAAAACCATTCTTCTCTTAGAAAAAAAAAATGAATGACTACCTTTTCAGGAGGATTTTAACGTCAGTTTCACTCTTTCAGATTGCTAGGGGCAGTGAGAAATACCTGTATACCTCCTTGTGCTTGAATGCATGAATGCCTAGAGCTAACAAAAAAGTTACAAAATTGATTTATGTTGTAGTATTTCCAACAAATACTGCTATCATACGGCCATTTTCCTTTTCTTCTTCTTGCTTCGTACACATCAGACTACATCAAGCTATCTGCATAACAGCTTGTGATTGCCATTGGAGCTACAGTTTCCATGTCCTTCATAGAGGATGATAAATTTCCTGTAGTGCCCTTTATGAAGAATGCTGAGGAACTCCATGGCACCCACTAGCCTTGAGGTGGTTGCTGTTTTTAACCTTGCTAACCTGGTTATCTCCAGTCACCACACTACTCCATGCTGTGGCAGCAGTCACTTCTCACCCTTCCAGGTTCAATTCCTTTGGTATTTTCTCCTCCGAGTATTCACATCCCCTGCCATCAGGCGTGTTCATATGTGCTCCTGGAATGATTGAATCAGTCACCCTTCCTATACCATGTGGTCTCCTTGAGCCTGCAAAGTAACCTGGACTCATGGTCAAGTTGATTCCCTGGCCAAACCTACAGCAAGATGTTCACTCCTGAGCCTGTTTCAGTTGCTGGATTGCTAACACAAAAACACAGGGGGTGAGAGTCTGTTTTCTTACAGCTGACAGATTTAGACCTGAATCTGACCCAGACACTGCAAATGAAATAACTAGCCATCCTTACATGGCCACATCTGGTAACAAATGATTAGAAGAAGCTGATCAAGAACCCAAGTCAATTTCTAGGCACATGGACAATCTGACAGCAGACAAGGCTCAGGTGAAGTAGATTGTTCTGGAACAGAGACCACAAAGAGTGGAAGGTCATGCCTCTCAACAGAGCCCTCCATGTTGCCCAGTGAGCAACCTTCCTACGACCCTCAAGTGCTACATCTGTGAGGGGTTTCCAAGCAGATAATGACCCAGGAGTAGAACGGCAACTCCGGCCTCAGTACCGTTTGAATACAAGTCTGTTTGTGCAGATGCTGTGCCAGATATATCAATGATCAAGGCAACACAAGGTTAGAAGGGTTGCTTTGCCTTTCACGGATGCTACTTATGTGAGCCCATCCATGATTAGCAGCTCACCTGATGGGACAGTATAATGGTTGACACATATGATTAAGAGAGTGGTGCCTGCAGCCATGGTTTAGCAAGGGACAAGTGATACCAAGGTGGAGCCAGACATCCCTCTGGAACAGGATACATTTGCCCACTGCTGGCCCCGTCATCCACTGCACACCTTTCTGCTGTGGCTTTGTCATATTCCACATAAGTCAACAACTAAGCTACAGCATCCTACTTGTGGCTCCTGATATTCAGATCTGCTCTGCCCTGAGAAAATATACTCTCCCAACAAACAAAAAGATTTGCCATCCCTAGCAAGATCACCTGTGCCTGTAGGTTTAGCTCCTTGAGATATGGCTTGAACAGTCCAGGAAACACTCCTGAACGCAACAGTCCCCAGTACACATGCCTTTTATGCCCTTAGATGGAAGCTTTTACACAAATGGTGCACAGCTGATCAAGCGGATTGCCAAAATTCCAGAATACTAACCTGCAAGGACTGCAAGACAGCAGCAAGTCCCAATATTTATTTTAAAAAAACACCTTATTCTGAATTTTGAAAGGGGTGAGACACTTCCACCCACCACAATTCTCACTGGAGCCTAGTGTGTTATCTCCTCCTTGTGCTGGAGTCCCTGAAGACCCTCTGTACAAGTCAGTGCAACATGTAAAACTGATATGGGGTGTCTTTAACAAACTGCCTTTTTGCTAAATCTTGCAGCATTATGTGAAGCCGGATTTGCAAAGCATTTTCTGTTGTGCACACCCCACTTGGACTGAACAGTGGCCATCCAGTACGGTTTGTCTGCCATGGAGGAAAGATACGCGTGGCTGCAGAGTCTAAGCAGAGACTGGCTTACTGGGTGGTGAGTGTCATCACATGCCACTCTATGAGAATGGTGTCAAAAAAGTGCTACTACCTGGGAATCACCGAACTTTCACCAGGTTATAGTCTCACCTCCTAGTGGCATGAGTGAGGCAGTCATCTAAAAACACTTCTACGGAGTCCTAAGATGGGTCTATTCCTCATGACATTGTGGCACTGTAGGTTATCCAGATGATTTTCACACATATACAACAAGGTTTGCTGGTTATCTGGTATTCAGAGAACCAAGGTTACATGTGTGACTAGCGTTATGGGTTACCAACCTAGAACTGTAAAGACAAGGGCTTCAGTTCAGCCTGATCACACACCAATGCCACTAAAAGTTTAGAAAGGTTTAAGCAACTCATGTTACCCAACATTGTTTTATAAACGCTTGCTCTTTTTTTCAGTACAGGAATATGTTCCATATGTCTGTTTGTGATATTGCATACATATGCCCATAAATAATCCATGGCTAATGCCTCACCAAACACACGGTCTCTCTCCGTCTCTCTTTTGCAGCGATATTGCACAGATGAGGTGGATAGAAATTATGTTGTGAAAGTGCTTAAATATTTCTATAATTATTTGAGATTTAAAAGTGGAACATGACTAGAGGAAGGAACCAGAGAAGGAAACTGATGCTTCTTATTTGAAAGATACATTTAAAAAGGGATGCATTCTGATGATATTACAAATTAAACACAACAAAACAGATGTTTAAAAATAACGTGTTTAAGGAAACAGAAATGTAAAATATTGATATTAATAATCTACATCAGTGTTTTCTTTTCTTTAAAAGCCAGTTTGTCTGATTGAGCAACACCATCTCCCAACATGTTTGGAAGCAATTTACCTGACTCAGGTGTGGTTTTTGGTAGTTGGAACAGGACAAAAATGTAGTTTGGCAGTTACTCTCCCTTCTTTACACAAACACATGTTCATTAATAAGTAATTGGTGGAAAGAAATATCAACAAAAGTAACTTGAACAAAAAAATAAATCTTGCTATTTAGTGGAAACTTTGATTCACAAATAAGATTTTATTCATGTATTAGAATTGTATTCAACAAATTTCATATTATAATATTAATAAAATGACTCCAATTTTTCCTACATGAATGGAAAAAAAAAAAGAACCAAAGAAGGCTATTTTTTCTTTAAGACTATGACACAGTACCAGCAGTACCGTATATATATTTATACACATGTGCATCTGCATTCATTTGTTTGGAGGTGAATGCCAGGTATGATTGCAATATAGGTCCAACATTATATTCGGTTTCTCAAAAAAAAAAAATTTTAATTATATATGCCTAAACTATGCCCCATAGTATTTTCAAGAAACTGAACATTGAAAAGAAGGTAAAGGACACACAGCCAAGCCCTGTCAGCAGCCAGTGGCCCTACGCTCTTACCTTACCTCAGTCATCCACTCACTCTGTGCTTTTACTCAAATTTACATTTGATTGCATAGTAGGTCACATTTATCACAACTCCGTGAACTGTGTACTATGCAAATTCTTTATTAACTTGTATTAAACAGAGCTTGTTGAGGATGTAGTCTGTGCGTATTCCAATGTTTGGATTGTCAGCTGTAATTTGGAGTCCAATCCTGGTTCATTTATTTAGCGAAATTTTCTCTCTTTGTGTGTAGGTTGTGTGTGTGGGGGGGGCATCAAAGAATAAAAATGTCTTCCCCAAAATACCACACGGTGAAAAAAGTTACAGCATTGTAAAGAATTCAGATGGCAAACCTAAGCATCACATACAGCCATTTAAAAAAAGGATTTAAGGAAGGAAAAGAAAAAAGTGCCCCTCTGTATAATATAGAAATAGCTGGTGACAGTAAATGTGTTCTCTTTTACTGCAGACAGAAAGACACGTTTCTTTCTGTGATAAAATACAGATGAGCTCCAGTTCCTCATTTTGGAATATTTATAATATTGTTTTACAGTGGATATACTTCATTTTTCTTTGAAATCAACAATTTTAAGGCAGAGGATGCCAGAAGCTGTTTAAATCTCTGAATGTAAAAGAATCAATGACTGATATGTTGTCAAACATCCTGGTCTTGCAATGTCTCAGACTTTGCATCAACATAGATGCATGTAGGAGTAGCAAAATCAGCTTCATGAATCAGTTCATCTTTATAGACATTATCCAACCCATAAATTACAAAAATAATATCAGTGTAATTTGCAGTAGCCCTCTTTGGTTTAAAACTGTTCAACACAAGATAGAGTCGAATAGAACTGTATCTTCTGGAACAGAATTTGACCAGATTTTATGCATTAGGCCAGTTTTTATGCAGGGACACTCACACGATCACTGCGTAGCATTTAAACCGGAGTGCAAAATGTGACACCTGAAAAATCATAGTAAAAATACGCATGATACAGTATACACCCAGTGCTCTAATGCCATACCTGAAACATTCCAGAATAACTGCTCGGAGATCTTAAACACGCTGTTAATGCAAGGCAAGGCATGTTTGAACCTAAATTCAATTAAACGGACAGTTGTACCAATGACAAACACGACCTCTAATAAACCAGTACCTGCAGAAAGTCCTGTTGCAATGATACAGTAAGTGAGGAGGAACAAGGAGAAGTGAGTTGGCCAGGCTTAACAAGCAGGGAAAAAGAACAGAGGGGAGAACAGGAAGGTGCAGACAGGGTGACAGGGACAGTGTGCATGGCTGGACGGGAGTTCATTCAGAGGTGCGAGTGGGAGTGCTTGGCTGATTCAGACCCATGGTTCTGCACAACCAGCCAGCAAAGTCCACCTCATCCACTTCTGCACGCTTAATAAACGTGTGGCCCTGCAACAGCAAAAGAGGAGGCCTTGAGACACACCTTATTTATATTCAATTGCAAAGTTCTACCAAGAAATGACAAGCGATCAATTCAACTCTTCTGAAACACAAGTCATAGTTACTAAAATGACCCTGACTCATACGACCAACTACAGGGTAAATTATAACGAGCACGGTAGCATTCAGTATGTAAATGTAATGGTGTTTAAAATAATTGGATTGCTTTGTATTAATTCATCATCTATAGCCACCAGAAAAGGAAAGAAGAAAACAAGCACCATTAACATCTTCAGGTCAGCTCTGTCAGCAGGGTTCTTGATGAGGCTGTGAAACAAAGGGAGTCAAAATGAAATCCTCTTGGGTGGGGAGCAATTTGACCACAAAACTACAGCCTTTATCATTGTAAAAATAGAGGACACAAAATGACTGCTGCGTTTTTCATTTAAATACAAGATTCCGAGTGAATGCGTAAGAATACGGCAAGAAAAATAAGGCACTCGAGAGTGCAGGCGAGCCATTTTAGCCATCCAAAAATGCCAATTCTGACACAAGACCGAACAAATGGAACTCACCATTTTGTCACAAACTCCTGGAAGTCTGAGGTAAATACACCATGTGGCAGCTTAGGTGGGGGCTGTGGAAAATGGAGGGATGGAAAGAAAAAGCAAAAGAAGGTGATATTGAGCAGCAGTGCAAAATGGAAAAAAAAAAAAAAATGCATGAAATAACACAAGGAAGAAAGTTGTACACTATGCAGTTTTTCCTGACCTCATTGACAATGTAGTCCAGTAGCTCAAATATAGCCATGGCCGGCCTGCTGTCCATTCCATGTCCTTTGGAGAAAAGCATTTCACATGAGTCAACTAAATCGCCTTATATATTTTACAGCTCCATAATCTCTATATAGCTTTATATTTGTATAGTAATCTCCAAGGTGTCTCTGGTACACTAGGGACAGATCAAATGCAATGTAATTACAGATCCAGTCATTATGGATGAAGCAAACAAAAATGTAAGGAATATATAATAATTGTTAGTATTAACTGAAACACCAACAGTTTTGCAATTATTTCACCAATATGGTTACAATAATTGGGATAAGTTAAATTACAGAATTGCCTAAATTAATTACAGACCTAATTTACTTTAATAATGGAGGACAGATGTGTACTCTTACCACTAATGGGGCGTCCTGGAGGCCTGGGTCTTGGGGACGTGCTGTGTCCCTCTGTCCCTGTTCCATCTAGCACAGGTCGCCCAAAGATGGCCTCCAGCTCCTTAGCGTCAGGCGGGGGTATGGGGTAGCGGCCAATAGCCAGCTCTACCAGTGACAGGCCCATGCTCCACACATCCGACTGCACCGAATAGTGAGTGCCCTGGAGCCTCTCCGGCTGTCAAGGCAGGAAAACATGAAATTACAAACAGCCAAAATAGCGTCAAAAACGCAGGACTGGGCCGAGCTAGCAGTGGCTGCCTCCGCACCCCATACTGTGTTGTTGGGCATGGGCTTAGTTTCTGGCAAGGCGGGGGCAGAACTGGGAGGGTGGGGGAAGAGAGAGAGAGGTCTGACTCACCGACATGTACGAGCGTGTTCCCACAAAGGAATTGGCCATGGAGTCGATGAGCTGGCCGCTCACGCCAAAGTCGCACAGCTTGATTTCACCGCGCGAGTTCACCAGGATGTTGGAGGGCTTCACGTCTGCAGGAGCCAAAGCACAACAGAGAGAGTGAATGTAGGTGAAATGGATGGATGAAAAGGGATAAGAAGGAGTAGGGAGGCTAAGAGTGCCAAGGCTCAAATCCCACCACCTGGCCCTTTTCCTCCAGCTTCACTCCAGGCATCCTAGTCTGTGCCAGATATTCGACCAGAAAAACATTTCACAAGCAGTCCTGCATAAGCAGGCCTATATAGCTGACAAAATGTAAGCTGCCTCTGATGGCAAGCGTTTTCATCTTCTTATTACCCTTGTAGGAGAAATAAACTCCGTGTTTTAGTAACGCACACCTGAGATCTTTTTGCCTCGAGACACAACAGAAATGCAGGTATCAGTACCAAGTTCAGCACTGGGAATTAGAACCAAATTTGTGCATCCCTACACAGTAGTACCAAGCAATATGTCTGACAACTTTTCCAGCCAACGGTTACGTTCTATACCGAACTACAACCCACAACCTGTTGCAAGTCCTCCATAAGACCCCCGTCCAGATCAGCATTCCAAAGGGAGAGTTCAAACAAGTGGGAAAGAGAGGTGATTCAAAAATAAGAATAGAGGGGGTTGCAGGGCGCGGCCGCCATATAATCACATCTGCAAAGCCATAATTACCGGCCAGGCTCTCAGACAGTTCTGCACTCACTTGCTGGCTCTCCATGTCACAACAGCACAGCTACAGATCTGGGTGTCCCTCATGAGCTTGTTCAGCTCTAACCTGGCTCCTCCAAACCCTTACATTGCTTCAGTGACATCCAGTCAGCCATTTTGAGTTTACGTATCGTCTTGTTTCATAGAGTCACTCAAAGAAGGCAAACCATTAACCAATGGCTAATAGAGAAGGGTGCCTAGGCACTCCACCACCAATTCAAGAAAGATGTTAATAATTTTCTTATTTAAAATGAGGGTCATGACCTGCATAACCTTTGGAAATATAGTGAGTTTAAGTTTATTGGCACATTAATTCACAGCCACAATCTGCACTGCTATTTTTCATGTAGGAGATGGTCATGGATGTGAACACATCCATCATAGTGATATAAATGCACAAGTATTTGCGCTTGTAAAACTTTGGTTGAAGCACGATAACCAATTTAAGAAGAAAAAGTAGTTGCTTCGTGTCAAGTACAAAAGCAACGCATCATAAATATGTTTCAATGTTAGTGGGCCAGGAAATTTTTGGACAAAAAAAAAAAAACGGTACGGCAACAGAAAAGAAAAAAATAGTAAGAACAAAAAGAGGATAAGGATAAAAAGGAGAGCGATGAAGAAAAACCTCTCGACAGCCTTAATATATGAAATGCAAGTTGGCCAATGGTTTTGATTCCCACAACTTTCCAGGAAAAACCCACCACATTTGCAGGAGCATTTTGAGCTATAAGGCAAATGTTTTGCCATTTGGCGCTCCCAGTAGTTCTAATCTTGTTTACACTCATTCCAGATCTGCAACCACAGCTGGCAACCCAAAGGGAACACAAGAGCACTACAAACTAATTTGCATTTTACTGTACAAACTATATGAAATACATCGACTCCAATAATTCTTACCCAAGTCTGTCTCCTGACAGGAAAAGGTATTGGATTAAAAACTGATTTGTTTTGAAGCACCAAATCAAGACTAGCAGTTTTTAGGAATAAAATGAAACATATGTTTTAAATAACAAAACCCATTAAACTATACTATATATAAAATCTTAAGCCATCTGAGAATTATTTTAATGCAATTTATCTTAATAGCAAATGTTTATTAGAATACGAGGGGTTTTTTTTTTTGTTATTTAAAACAGTTTAGGATACATAACGAAGTAGTGCAGTGGTACATTCTTCCAACTTTCATAAAGCACTTGGCTCCTTTTCCCCCCATCCAAAGGCTCCCACGCAGTTTCAGTTATGTTGAGGTCAGGGTTTTGAGGTGGCTGACTTAATACTCTAAGTGTCCCTTTGGACTTCCACTCCAAGAAGGTCTTAATTGGGTTTCTGTAGTCGTTCTAGTATGCTGATCATTTATCATGTATTGTTTTTGAGCAGATCCCCGACATCATTGGTTGAAATGCACCCCAGACCATGACAAAGCCAACTCCATGTTTCATAAACAAATCAGCCAGGAATTCTCAAGTTTTTCCTGCCATACTGGCACCTCAAATGTATCTGTATGGAGATACATATAAATAACATTTCTCCTGGTTCGTCTTCTAATGAAGTCTTCTCATTCTTCATATTGTGCCATTAATGTACAACATTTTTTTCCTGCGATTTCATTTTACAACACACCCTCTGAAACAATTTCTTGCAAGACAACTTTTCACATCGACTTTGGTGCCAGGTGACTCTGCCAGGTGCCAAGAAAGGATCTGACTGGATTTGTTTCAGTCCCTTAAGGAAATGACCTTTAAGATGCAGACAGTTTTTGGACCTTTCGCTGTATTTTTCTGCCCATAACTTGTCCAGTTTTCTTCGTACGTCTTGATGGCAGTTTGACTGCATCTCAAAAGACAACTTCGGTGGGCAGTTGCTCGCTGACAACATCTTTATTGAAACCAAGCTATAATGACGCACGTGTCAGTATGTCAGCTGAACTATTTTCCCCTAGAGGCACACTGGTATAGCGATGATCATCCAATATACAAATTATATTTTCCACATTTAACTCCACCTTGCTTGGCTACCAATGTTTAAGTTTAATCAGATGAGTTGGTGGAGAAATTTAACAAATCCAGTGCCCGGAGTGCCATGATTTTGCCACATCACAAATATCAATATATTTGTTGCAAAATATATGTACAAACACACAAACTCTTGCTGCCCAGATAAATTGATTTAAACAGAATTTGGCCTTTTACATAGTGCTGTATGTTGACTAGCCCTGCGATAACCTGGCGACTTGTCCAGGGTGTACCCCACCTCTCACCCACAGTCAGCTGGGATAGGCTCCAGCTTGCCTGCGACCCTGGAGAACAAGATAAGCGGCTACAGATAATGGATGGACGGATGTATACTGACCATGTTTATCCTGTTTTTAAATAAACAAATATTATATCCATTCTAGAAATATCTTCTATTGGAGGCCTGGTTTCAAGTTTCTGCAAATGCACCTACTATGTATAGAGAAGAGTTTTGGTAAAAACTGTTCCAAACTTTAAATGTGTCCAAAAGCTTACTAATTTTCAAATACATATACTGATCATGCATTTAAATTATATATATATAAATATATATATTTTAAAAAGCTTGTACAGATTACAGAGTTTCCGTATAACATGTCAAGTCAAATAATCTACTCCTAGCACTGAAATGACTAGATTGTGTCTAAATGATGTGTATCGATATGCTCATTTCCTGCCTGAGCAATCGAGTATCAACTTGCACATGTACACCCATGCAGATTCACAAACATTTCTTTGGAATGTTCCCGCAAAAGTACCTCTGTGCATAATTTGGTGCTTCTCCCGTAGATAGGCAAGTCCTCTGAGTACCTGTGGAACAAATCAATAAATAAATCTACGTAGTTTAAATAACAGCCAAACACTCCTCATATAGTCTCTTTCTTTCTTTCTTTCTTTCTTCACTGTATGGACCAAATGAGGCAAGTCATTATTTACAAGATATTTTCAAATAAATGAAACATTTCATACATGAGACACATTATGATTAAATTATATTTGCCTTAAGTCAAAGAATCATTTTCCACTTTGCTTTGAAATACAGCTAGAAATCCCTAGATGTCACAAACAGGTTCGCTTTTCACTCAGAAAGCAATTACAAATCAATTCTTTATGCAATTTCATGCATATCTACTTTTTGATTTCGATAAACTACATTAAGTATTTTGCCACTAAAATCAACTACACTACTTCTGAAACATACCATCAGTTTAATCCATGATGAAAAACATTATGCTTGATGTTTTCCACTATTCATCAGAAATAGTTTATCATACTGCATTATTTTATCAACCAAAAGAAAGTGTTGTTATCTCTCTCAGAAATATAAAAGCCACTAAACCACGAGTCCGAGTCCAGTCTCGAGTCCCCAGTGTTCAAGTCCGAGTCGAGCCGAAGTCATTTAAAAAAAAAAAAGTCTACTATTGATCCGAGTCGAGTCCGAGAACAAGACTCCAACTGCACCATTTGACGGTGGCTGTTTCAGCGCCATTAACGTTAGTTTGTTCCTGAACATGACGTATGAACAGGTAAATGTGCTTCTCTTTGTCAGGGTGTGAAGTATTCCGTCAGAGATGGTTGGGAGACGGATGTAAGTGCAGAAGGTGTGTTTATTAATAGAAGCGAAGACAGGTAAACAATCCAGAACGGTAGGCAAAATCGTAAAACAGGCAATAGGTCGACCGAGGCACAAACAGGTTATTGTAGACTCGGCAGAATCAAAGACGAGAAACAGGAAATCAGGCTCAGTAATATGTCAGTAACGCAACTCAATACTTCACAAAGTAAGTGCGCTTTCACAGTTTTTATACAGGCGCACTGACTGCGCCTTAATCCTGTGCAGGTGCGTGTTTACAGCGCACACGTGCGCTGTCCGAAGAGTCTATCTGGTGCATGCACCAAGGTGTGCAGGTGTGACGTTCTTGCACGAAATTAATACAAAAATTATTGTAGATATAAATATCTTATGCTAAATTTTTATGGCATGTTACAAAAAATGAAAAAATCCGAGTCCACGTCTCCACTTTACAAGTCCTAATGCAGTGAATGCACGAGTCCAAGTCGAGTCACAAGTCCTTAAAATTAGGGCACAAGTTGGACTCAAGTACTATAAGCCTGATGTTAGATTATGATATTTTGTGTGCATCAATCAAGAGAGAATCCATGATGCATCTAAGATTTTTTTCCCCCCATCCCATATAAATACTTTATATAAATTCCTTTGCAGGTTTATTCAAATGATGCCTTAGCATTTTTAACTCGTAAGAAACACCTGCAGAGATGTTCGCTAATTTGCATTTTAAACTCTGGCTCCATGAGAGTTCAAGCAAGAAAATGAACAATTCTTATGATGATGCGATGCCTGGACTAGTTAAAAATAAGCAGAACAGAGTGATACTCACTGCAATACTAACTTTCCCCAGAATTTCCTCTGGAATTCTTCTAGCTTCTTTTAGCACCTGATCCAGCGAGCCTCCATCCTGAAAAAGAACAAAAAGGAGAAAAGCTGAGCAACTACCACTTCCCTCGTGGAGATTAACGATTATATTTTTCATCTCTGTTTCAGTTTAATAGTACACTGTTTTTCCTCACTCCAAAGCTGCAAATCAGGCAAAACACAAGACTCTCCAAGACTGATTTTTTTTCCCAGACCTTTAACAACATTAAACACTTTTTAGCAACATACTGCTAGCATGTTCACTTTCATTTAACTCCTCTCACTCACCATATGCTCCATACAGATACTGATCTCCCCATCGCTGTAGAAAGCCCCATAGAAGCCCACGATGTAGGGCGAGTTACACTCGTGCAGCACCTGCAGCTCACGAATAATCTGGTTCCTGATAGCTGGCTTGATTTCCAAATGAATAAGCTGCAGTAGAATAGTGAACATGGTCAGCTGATTCGTTCAGTTGGAAGCAGCAAAAATAGAACACGTGCTAAACACACACTTTACCTTTCTAGCCATAACCAGTCCGGAGGGTTTGTGGCACACTTTGTGGACCACTCCTCCGTTCCCAGCACCCAGCTCACAGATGGACTCAAAGTCGTCATCCTTCAGCTCACCCACCTGAGCCTTCTGGGTGAGGAAGGCTTCGAGACGCTTCCTCTGCTGCTCATCCAGGTCCAGCTCCCCGAGCTTCTTCTGCAAGGCTTCCAGATTCGCTCTAACCAACAGGTTAAAAAAAAAAAAATCTTTATGGATTAATCCGGTAAGTACACTTACATGGAAGGACACACCAATTTGATACCAACTATATGGTGATTTGATATCATTGAGGGAAATAAATATTCAGCACATCAACTATTTTCCTTTTAAAAACATATTTCCAGTGCAGCCGTTTGCATGAAACGTTCAGCAGACATTAGCATTAATGTAATACAACTACATTGAAAATGAAACCCTAAAATTCCGATTCATAAAGAGTGCAATAATGTGGAATGACAAAAGGGGGGAAAAAAAAAAAAGTATGTGAAGAACTATACTGGAAATAGAATACTTATTTCACAAACTGTTTACCACTGGTGTATATACTGATGTATTTTATGCTACAAACACGTATGATCGAAAACTAACCCAACACAGATCATACATCTGTATTGTGTAGAACCATGTTTCTGAAAAGGAGTGTCCACGAAGCATTGTCAGGGACTTAGTGGTGGTGTTTTAAACTAGAACAGGAAACCACCAAACTGTCCAGAACCCTGCATTACATTAAAGAAAGAAAGCACAACTTTATTCATCACACACTTGTGAAATTTCCTCTCTGCGTTTAACCCATCTGAAGCAGTGACACACAACAGCGCAGAGTTAGGTGTCTCGCTCAAGGAAGGGCACTTCAGCCGTCCCATATTGACCAAACCTGCATGTTTTTGGACTGCGGTGGAAACCAAAGAACATGCAAACTCCACACAGAAAGGCCCTCGTCGGCTGCTGGGTTCGAACCCAGAACCTTCTTGCTGTGCTAACCCATTAGTTGCATTGAACAGATGTTCTTATCCAGAGAAAAACATACAACATACACAGAGCAGGTTAGGGTTGTTTCTTAAGGGCTGGTCCAGGGAATCGAACTAGCAACCTTTTGGTCCTAAAACATTTAAGACATGGCTAACCCCAGACTAGAACTAGGATCAGATGCTACAGCAGTGGTGTGAAATAAATACTCACTCTGATGCAGTATCAGTGTTGGTGGACGGCTGTCCCTCTCCTGAAGGTGTTATGTTCAATGGGCCTGGTCGGGGTTTCTTCGGAGCCATGATTGACTACAGGATCTTTTCTTTTACCGAGAAAAGCACCGACAGCGAGTTAGCACCACTGTAATGATATAATATTCTCACTATCAGTTCAGCAGGTTTAGCTAGTCGAGTCTGCCATAGTCAGGCAAGCAGGCGGAGGACGAGAAGAGCAGAGAAGCTGCTCCCACACAGACAGGTAAACACTGGTCGAACGCAAAACCTCTCTACCAGCAAAACGCTCTAGTGGACGACCTGGAAGAAGCTTTGAGCCGCAGTCATGACTGGAATGTTCCTCCCAGTTCACCCTGGAGCCCGACTCGGCTCGGTTCGGCCCGGCCCGGGATCCTGCTCGCGGCTTCGGACAGATGACAGCTTTTAGGCCTCTGTCCAAACACAACCTCTTTTCCACCCAGGGGCTGCAGTATTAAATCATCCCAAAAGCTGTCTTTTCGAAGCCCAGACTTGCGCTCAAAATTCCCTACGAACACTTTTAGAAATTTTTCAGGAGGGAAAGGAAAAAAAAAAAAGAAAGAAAGAATCCGGTACAGGAAGCAGCTCTCCACCAGGAGGAAGCTTTCTGTATCTCGCGAGATTTGCTGACGTCTCGCGATAACACAGGTTGCCGGAAGCGTTGGTTGTAGGGTTGATGCACGTTCTGACTAGGATTTCAACATCATGTGTGTTCGCAAGTGTATTAAGAACTGTTGGAACGAAGAATGAACGTTCATGCTGTTGATCTCCCTTCCGTTTAATACATTACAGTTTGCCCTTAATCTCATCTCATCATCTCTAGCCGCTTTATCCTGTTCTACAGGGTCACAGGCAAGCTGGAGCCTATCCCAGCTGA
>JAODLJ010000007.1:34748857-34763040 GCA_027576115.1 Cathorops melanopus
ATAAAATCTCAATCAAAAACTTTTAAGTTCGTGGTTGTAAGGTGGAAAAATGTGAAAAAGTTCAAGGGGTATGAATACTTGTTCAAGGCACTATATGCACTTTTGCACTCCACTGTGTAATATAATTTTCAGCTAGTGACTTGAACCGATAGCTTATTATCTGTTATTGTTGGCTACCAAAACAAATGTAATTAGCTCGAACAGTCCAAAGTGTCTGTCCACACAAAGGGCATCTCGTGAACACCCGTCTTGAAATCTGAACACTTGAATTTAAGGCCAGTCCTGATTCCGAGGTGTGTAGCAGTTACACTTTTTGATTTTAACAAGCGTTTCAATTCACACTAGCTGTATCATAAAATGCAAGCTTGTGCAGTGTGCTTTTATTTTTTTCCCCTCCCACTCGCATCCATCGGTGAAACGTAAAATCGATAGAAATCCCCTGAAATCATAAAATTCCACTTTCTATACCAGGGATTGTCTAAACTGAGAACTTGAAATAATACCATAGCAGGACTGCAATGTATGGGCGGGGGGGACTGGCAGCAGTTCAGTGATGCTAGTTTTCTCAACGCAAGATCAGCTTGGCTGATGTAGCAGATCCTCTTATGACCAATCCCATACATTTATGTAAATTATTTAGCATGATGGCAGCTCATAATAGCAGAGACTGTTTACTGGGTTAGAGACATCAGTTCTGAAAGGGGAGTTTTCTCATCTGTTCAGGGTCTATGGCTCTCGACAAACGTAGTAATGTGGTGCCACTATGAATGATTACTGACAAGTAATTACAGCTGGCCCAACTTTGTCTGTCCTGATACCATGTTTTTTCATTAGTACAGGTGTACTATTTAGTGTTTATTGGTTTTATTTATTTATTTGATAATTATAGTACGTGTGTAGCTTTACCATGCTTTTGGTACATGCTGCTCCTTCTGAGGCCCAGCTGTGAGACTACATGTTGAATGTGAATTTGACACAAGAATGAAAATCCAAAGATAATTTTAATACTCTTTGTTGACTGAAGTGAAAGTGTTGATGAATAAAAAATAAAAGGGGCCAGGACATGCTATTATTGGAAAGTAATTTGTGGTATGATGATGCATGTCTTACACACAGAGATTTACCAATGATTGATATTATTGAAGGAAACATCATGCTTTTCAATTAGTTAATTATCAAGTTTTACATATAATGCTCTGGACTGTCTGCAACGTCCCTCTCCAACTTCGTATTTATTTCTCGTTTCAAGTTAATAAAACGTGCAAGTGCAGTGTCCTCTGTTTCCCATGGTGGGAAAACTTACTGATTATTACAACACGTGGACACTGGAGACTGCTTTTTCTAAATGTTATCTAGACAATTGACTGTTTTAATCTATTTATTAATGTCTGTAGCGCACATTTGATCATGTTTAAATGTTAATTTGTGCAAAATATTATTATATCAACTACTTCTTACAGAAACCTTCACCATACCCATATGTAGACATTTAATGTTTTTCCTCTTAGCTTTGTGTAGATCATTGCTGTGTATTAATGGTTTGAGAAATGATAATGTATTATAATATGTGCATTAATCTTCAATGTAGGCCTGTGATTTGTATAGACCCTTTCTACTGGAGTCACATTTACGTTAGGAACTGTCGCTACCCTTGCCCTGGGCGACAAGCAAACTTTGTTTACGTACTGTTCACCGACTGAAGCCGAGCAAAGATGGCCAATGTCTGTGTCGCTGTTGTCCGAAGAAAACTACAGTGCAAAAAAAGCTCTACTACCAGATTACTTGGATAATCTTCGTCAGAAAGAAGCAAAGGATAGATGTACATGGAAATTACTTTATTTTGGTCATGATCTGTATAAAATTCCTCAAAATGACTGGAGTAACTGTGTCGATTTGTGGCCTAGCGTTAGCTACGTGGATGTTGGAATGTACCCCCCCTCCCCCGGAAGAACAGCTTAAAAAAACTACAAAATCAAGAAAATGTTATTTTGTGTAAATAATTTCTCCTGACCTCAGCTTTTGGGAACAGAATGATGCAAAAGCCAAACATTTTCCGTTAAAGGACTCCTACCTGAACTGTGGGCTCGATGGTATTCCTGGCCCTCCATGTCTCAGCAACCACAAGGACATCTAGTTACAGAGCTATTTGCACTCTATCATTTTATAGATTTGGTTTGTTTTAACAGTAATTAGTATCAATCTCTTAAGTGTTTTTATTTGTAAAATAACAAGATATCTTGCTCTAGACTTAGAATATTGTAAGATTTTAATTTTACCTAATAGTGAATGGTACAATAGTTACAAACGCTAACAGAACCAGTACATTCCAATTATAGTTACTATATGACTACAGTAGCTACAATCACCCTTTCAGTAATAATTTCAGTAAATGGTTAATGTTCAGTTCTCTCTTCATTTATTCTCTATTCAAAAGGCACAACTGAGTCACCCAGGTTCATAAGTGTGCAATTGACTAACAGTTTTATCCAAGTTAGTTTTTTTCCTGCCTTGGTCGCTTTTTGTTTCCATTTCACATGCATGCAGCTGTTGTAAAGTTCAGTCCGTGTGAGTAGAACACTCTCGAACTGGAGGTTCATTACCACACTCTGGCTCCCTGGTGACATTTTGCACAGGACTGGGTTCCTTTGATAACAGAAGCAAAGCTCCAGTGCTCTCTGCTCTTTATATCATGATATCTCAGGATGTGTGTGGGTGGTTTTATTTATTTATTAGTTTTAAAAATAGTTAGGTCTGAGTTGTTTTGCTTGGTGCTCATTCTGGGTTTTTCGTGTCGAATAAGGAAGTTGCTTCACCTGTAAGAAAATCACTTTCATGAATAAGTTGACTTGAAATGCGAGCAGAAATCAAACAAGATTCTTATCCAAACTCATCCATACTCACTTATGACTTTTTTTTTTTTTAAATACAAGTTCTTACCTGAAATAAATTGTCGCTATAAATGTGGGTATTTGCAAATTTCTGTAGAGTTTTCAGGGTTAGATCCTCTCGTCATCTTCTTTTTAATCACTTATTTCTTCACTGTCCTTGCTTACATGAAAGAGGGTGTCTGTCTGTCCCCCAGGTGAAATTATTCCGTGATGCGTGACATCATGTGCAAGGGCTCTATTATCAGAGCTGCTGTTATAGAAATTTAAGGCAAAACAAACTCTGACCTACTAGAATCAAGTGGTTATATACTTTTACTGGTATAAGCTCGTGGCACTATATGCCTCGGGCTGTTGTGGTTGCATCTTTGTTTGCCTTGTCAATGAATGAAACTGGCTGTGCCTTCTTTCAGGCCCGAAGGAGACAGCCCTGCTGAGCATCAATCACAGACAACTGAGGAAATAGATCAGACTTCAAGGGCAGACACAGAGCCTCCGCTCCAAAGTTGAAGACCTAAACTGCTCTTTTCTTAACCGAACTGTGAACTTTTGTCATTGATTTGTGTGCTCTGTGAAGATGTTATCCTTACACGAGACTGCATCGATCTTACACGTGTACACATACTGACTCTTTCCTTACATTTGTGTCGGTTTTGTCCATCATTTATAAACACCTGCTATGACGTTTGTATATAAATTTATACAAAAGGTATTCCCAGTACGAATAAGGTCAACAAGGGCCTTGTTTGGGTTCAGTGTGGCAGTGATCCTGCACGAAATGATGTTTGGTTACAGTGAGTCAACGTTATTTAAAGACACTGATATTTAAAGCAAACACCCAGGTCCTGACGTGTGACAAAACAATGTGTTTGGTACTTAGTAGGCCACCTTTTGTTAACCACCCTCTTTTTTTTTTTTTTTCTTTTGTATATAAAAAAAGAAAACCGAGAAAAAGGCTTTGTTTCCCCTATTAACTAAAACTACGTAAATTGAGCCATACAGCAGGAGTTAAGGCCCTGTACAGGTATACAGTAGTGCACCTGACTTTTAACCAACAGTTATAGTGATGAGGGGTTTAAAGTTCTGTAGAGCTGTCCAGTCTGTTCGTTATTAATTCTGTGTCTGACACCAACACATTTTGGCAGAAGTTGAACATTTGCTTTGTCTTGCGTATATAGATGTTTTTAGTGCAAATGTAAATTGGTCAGATCATTTTTATCATTGAAAAACTGAAATAAACGTCAGCATGGTGGCCCTAATAATTGATATTTTTAAAATATGTATGTCAGTATTTTTGTGTTTATGACTTAAATACGAATAGGAAAAATATATATTTAATGCAAACTTGTGATTCAAGTAAATTGACACAGTGTTTACAAAAAAAAAAAAAAATCACCAACCAGGGAATCTTGTAATAATTATCAAAATACAGACCGAATCGCAAATCGCTAGCGACATAGTGCACTATTAAAAAAGAATCAGCTCAAGCGCACTACAGCCTATGTAGTGCGCTTGAGTAGGGAACATGATGTCATTTGGAATCACGCCGTGGATTCAGTCAGCTGATCCGGGCGCCATTTTGTCAGCCATTTCCTAAACGGGTCCAGTGCTAGTGGGTGAGTTTGCAGTTACAGGAGGAGGACGGACCCAGCTGGCCTCGCCTTCTCCAGGCTAGGATTAGCAGACGATAGTGTTCTCCTGTGAGGACGGTGCTCAGGTGGATGAAAGCCTGTCTAGCGGGCCCGTCAGCTCAGAAAACAGCGCTTGGACCGGAGCAGCAGGAGCAGCCATGGCGTTGAAGATCGTTAAAGGCAGCATCGATCGGATGTTCGATAAAAACCTTCAGGACTTAGTACGTGGCATTCGGAACCACAAAGAAGACGAGGTAAGCGATTAGAAATGATGCCCAATAAACAAGTCGTCGGAGCTGTGAGGATGTGTTATTTGCTTCAAGCTAAAAAAGGCTATTTAGCTAAACGTAACGGTTCTTATTAGCAATAGCTACCTGTGCTAGCCTGCTAACTTCCTCTGTTTACTGTGGAGTAAACCTTTAAACAAACTTGTTTTGGAAAGGTTCCACCCGTGAATTAGAAGGAAAGACGTCCACGTTTGCGGTTCGTGTCAGTTGGTATCTGAGGTTTCAGTTAAGGGAATGAAACGAGGCAGGTCGCTAACACTTAGCTCGAATGAATTAGCTCAGAAACTCTCCCTTCTCAATGTACACCGATATACCGAGTATCGTCCAGCCAGTTAACTGATCTCGATACGGAGATCACTGACATCGGTTTTCCTCTATCTGACATGGCTGTCTGTCGGTACCGCCTAGTTCCAGGTGATTTTAGCATGTTGTGAGCTAATCCAGCTAATCTAGGCTCCTGACAGCTGCTATGATGGTCTATATTCATTAACATTGATCAGTTATTGTTCGGAAATGTCCCACATGACATGCATGTTTGTCTGCCATCCTCAGGTTTAACACTTTTTTTTAAATCGCATTATTTTCCATTAGTTGTCTCTTTGTTGTTGTGTAAGGGCCTCGGTGATGGTTTTAAAATGAAAAACTAGTACACAGAGTTGCTTAGGTTAAATTATTATAATTTTTTAAAATTATTCAAGCCTGAGTTTGACTCCCCCCCCCCCCCCACAGGGAAGTTCAGATGAGTTTTTGGTCTGAGTGTAAAAATGGTACGACGTATCAATTTTTAATCCTGGTATTGCCAAAAAATAAAAATAAAAAAATAAAGCAGTTGAGCATACTTTCCAGCTCATTTCAGGGGAAAGCAAAGTAAAACCCACCATATGACGTCATGAACGACGATTTGCATATTCATTTAATAAATGAATATTAAAACGAGCCATATGATGTCATGAATGGCAATTTGCATGTTCGTTTAATCGTCACGATTATTTCCGTATTACTTACTCCGTGAAGGTGAAGTGAATATCGGTGAATAATAACCGAGACAGTCGAGTTTATTATTCACCTGTATTCGCTGAGCCTGAGGTGGATAATCGTTTTAGTATAAATACGCAGGTGATTTTATTCAAAAACGTTTGCGTCCAGACGTGTCGCTTATCTATGCCGATCTGTATAAAGTACTTTGTTTCGAAATGGATAAATCACAATTCTACCTTACCTTACCTTTGAATAGTTTTAGATCAGACTTCATAGCATCTTTAACACCTTTTTTTTAGGAACAGCACTTTCTTTCATAATTTATATTTACTCGCTTACGGTGACGAAGTGATTGGCCGCCATTTTGCTGAGTAGCTTGAGGTGATTGGGAAATTCAGACCATTTCTCAATAATCAGTCAGTACACACGATTTTTCTATAATCACCTCCATATTTAGACTAAACTGTGTTATGCCAGATCGTGAGTTCTACTCACGGTTGGGTCGTACCAAAGACCATCATAAAAATGGTATCTACTGCCGTCTGGCAAGGCACGCTGCAATACAGATGCGAGTGGGGAGTCAAACTCCCGCGGTTACCAGAGAACCAGCCCCCCACTGTAACCCTAGCTATGTAATGGGCGAGAGGCAGAGGGTTATGGAAACGGAGATTGGTGCCACCCTATGTGCCACGTGGCATGGGAAGTCCTTTGTATTATGCTGGAATCAGTCTAGACAAATTCAGCCCAGTTTTGCCATAGTTTTGTTGTGGCCAACAAAGTTCGAGCGTCATGAGTGAATATAAATGTCAGGAACGACAAACGGGTCTTGCAGTGTGATGTGTTCAGCGAACAGCGATGTGGCATCTGGGACACCCCATGACAACCCAGTGAAAAGTCTTAACATGTCACGATTTTTGTTGTCTTCTAGTTTGTCGACTCGTATGATGTGTTCCTTGACGTTCCTTCTATAGCCATGACTGACAATTTCTTGACCCTCCTACCCAATTATACGAATGATGATTGGTCGGGGTCAAACTTGTAGTGTTGCCAGTCTTCCAAACAAGACACAGCGTGATCCGATGAGTGCCTAATTTGACACCGTGACCATCACGAAAGACACAAATATCCTTTAGTCTGATCCCAGGTTTTTATAAAGGAGGAGAATTTTTTTTTTTCCCTCTGAAAGCACAGGATGGAGTAAAATTGAGGGTTTTTTTTTTTTTTTCTTGGGGAAAGAAGTAATCTTTAGTCACAGCTCAACAAACTAACTATATGTATTTACAGATACAAGGCGGCAGTGGTAGGCTAGTCGTCCGTTTGGAAATGGACAGAAAGGAAATGGATACCGATGGAATAGCTTGCATTTATTGCCGGGAAGGCGTGTTTAAAATTAAGAACAAAGAAGTCAAGTGCGCTTGTCATTCCTGTGTTACTTGTATACGTTGGAACAAACGGTCATTTGGACCAAGGTACATCTCTCACAATAGTAGTATAGCACACTGAACTACATAAAGCAAGGATGCATGACGTCCTAAGACGAGTACAAAACGTACAATAAATTGACAAGACAGTAAATGTTTCCCAGACAAGATATCAGAAATGAATTGTACAGAAGAAACCAGTGTGAAGTATGCAGGTGGGACAAATGATGATTGGTGATTGATCATTGGGTACAGTAGTGATCATGGACTGGTGATCTGCTCTCTCAACTCGTATAACTTCCAGTGGCTATATGAGCTGGAGAGCCAGATTGAGTGCAGGACAATCATGGACGTCTGCTCGAAGTCTTCCTATATTCATCACCAAGCTGCTGTTAAAAATAGTCACTGAAGGGATCTAAAAAACCCACCAAATGGGGAACCCACACAGAGTGATTGCTCAAAAAAATCAATTTCAGACTCTGTGGTGATGTGTTTTCTTGGGAGGGGGCTTGGGTGTGGACAGAACCGTCCTCGTTTTCAAATCCATCTACTCGTTACTAACTGATTGCTTGCTAGTTTAACTGGAATAAATTTAAATCTCCTGCCTTATAATTTACTGTGAAGTCTCAGGACAAATGCGTCGCTGAATCATTTAGCAGTGTTCTGAGCTTTGTTCACACTCAGTTATAACTGATACGTTGCTAAGTCTTAGTAATTTTACTTTTAAGTATATTCCCTGTAAATTACTGTGTTCAAATGCAACTTGACCTCAGAAAATTTCATTACGGTTATAAACTTAGGGATACAATTTTTTTTTTTTTTTTTTTTAATCTGTTTATTACTCGACAGATCAGTAGTGCCTTGTTGACAGTGATGACGTCCTTCGACATCTTCCATGTTTGTATAATAGTTCATCTGGCTTTATGTGTGTAATGTAGGCCAGGTCGTTCTGTAATTTTATCAGCCTGCTCAGCTGCATGTGTATCAGCGCTGCTCCATTTGTCCCCAGTGCATGTTCGACTATCGTCTCATTAGGAGCGCCGCATCCCTGAGGCGGACTCGCAGGACATGACGTGATCGTGCAACGCTCGTTCTTTAGCGCTGCAGGCAGTCGTAGAAAAATCATTTAGGAGGTTAACTATCCATCTTAATTTACATAATGCAGCAATATTAATGCAATAAAGCACAATCTTTTTATTCCAGCAGCTGAGCAGTGCTATCAGTGATGGCTCCTGCTCATTCTTCTGTGACAGCTATGTTGAGCATTGCTTATTATGATCATCGCTCAGTGCCTTAATTCCTGACAGAAGGCTAAATAATCGTTTGCTTTCTCATTGATCAGTATTGATGGATGTCTAGGCCTTGTGCAGAACAAGTCTCATTTTGACAATACTTTCGCCAGTCTACAGTATTTTAACATGGTTTTTATTATGGCTCACAAAGTGGCAGCAAAAACAGTACATACATTAAAAAAAAAAATGAAAAGCTAGATATTCATTAATGTCTCTGAAAAAAGGAATAATAGAAAAGAGAAAAACGGTACAATGTTTGATGCTTGGTTGTAAATGTTACTGTAGTACCAGAGTTGGTCAGCGTTTTTTAAAATGCTGCGGATGTCCAAGAAAATCCTCTGAAACTATAACCGTATCGAATCGCTGTATTATCTGGTTTTAGCTCGGTGTGGATCATTTTGCAGTTCCTCAGATGAGTGCGGATCATTATGCTTTCACCTGTTTGAACACACCAGATTTATATCGGCGTCTGCTATCGGCTAATTCAGCCGATTCAGTTTCGCCCGCAGCATTGTTCATTTACTCATCTCCTGTGCTTTTTGTATAAAACAAATATCCATTACAGGCCTATTAGGGCGGCCTGGTGGGTATATCCATGTTGAGTACAGATGGGAGTCGATTAAGGTTAGTGATACCAATGCTATTATCAATTCTGCTATAGGTCCGATTATTTTGAGTCCCGTATTAATTCCTGATTAAATTTCTGTGTGGGAGAAGTAAGGCTATACAAGTTTTCGTCAGTGTAGGTTTTTTTTTTTTTTTTAAAACAGTGTAGCATGTCTGCCAAATAACATTTGAGCATGTTAAAAATAAGCATGAAAGGGTTTTTGCTGGCTGGAAGCTGATGGGCGAGTTGAGCAGCTGGCTCTAGTCTCAGCTATCTGTAGCAACAATCTTATCCGTCATCTAAAATGGATGAAATGAGAGACTATTTGTACAGCGTTCGTTTTGGTTTTCTGAGTCAAAGAAAAAAAAAGTGCTCTGCATGGCGCTAATGGATTATATCCGAAGATATTTACCCTTGGTAACGGATGTGCTGCTCAGTTGGGAAGCGGTGGCACTTGTGTGTAGGGTGCTGGATACATGGCGGTCCTGGAATTTTAGCCCGTGTTGCCTTGAAATATGCTGAAACGTATTGCTGGTGTTTTCACCCTGATTTGACTTGATCATTGTATAGACATCACAAGTAGCACTGTTGTCATCTTCATGAAATGAAGCTGTGCTTTGGACCCCTACTTCCTCTCTGCCATGACCGCTTCTCGCTGCGAGTTTCCACCAATGTAGATGCAGAGTTTGACGTCATGACGCACAAGTTTTTGCAACGCGATTCCCATCTCTAGCTTGGAGAAGACCTACATATGGATGTGATGGTCAGGTGTCCACAAACTTTCAGCCATATAGTGTGCATGTTCATAAATATCATTTCCAAGTTCTGACATCCGTTGTGGGCCGTTAAACTTTTTCTCTTTGGAATCATTTTTTAAACGTAGTCCGTTTTACGGTGTCGAGGCCTTTGAGCGTCGTGTCTCTCTTCGCTCCGTTTCATCCGGAGACATTTGGAGTCCGATGTCATGAAAGGCTCCACCTGTGTAACCTGTACCAGCTCGCCGAGATACAGTGTCTGTTACCCGGCCAACCGTGGACACAACTCTGAAATATTCATCCCCTCCTGAATTAAACGTCAGCTCCTTTACTTATGTGTAGGTGTGTTTTGTGTGTCCGTTTGTTCAGCCTTTGCTTGCCCAAGCCCTTTGTTTGTTTTTACGATAATGCTGTCTGCATAGAAGTCAGATTTTCTAACCAGAGTGTTATTTTTCCACCCTGCGTTAGGTGTGGAATGCGAGGTGTATTCTGAAAATCTCACCAGTTTCTGATGTTTGTACTGTGAGTGAAGGAGAATTTCAGCTTGTATCCGGGTTGTGTATCTGAAAAGGCATTTGGGTGGGTCTGCCCCTGGCTTTTCTTCTCCCTCCACTCTTAGGAGACTGAAGACTGCATAGCTCGTCACACATAGAAAGCTCACATCTCTTGTCTCATGCTATAATAAAGAGGCAACCGGGATGCTGGAGAGAAGCAGCTGTGGACCCTTGGCCTGCCTTCTCATTCCTGTGCAGCTGGGAACATGTACACCACTGCAGTTTCTCTCCTAATGCCTCATTCCTTCCCCTCATTCTGTCTGTACGCCGTCTTATGACCTTAAAACACATGACCCTCTCTCCATTGTGTGTGTGAGAGTGAGTGAGATGGGGAGAGAGGAAGACAAATCACAGAAACAGAAGGAGAGATAGAGAGAGAGAGGGAAGCCCTTTCTATAGAGATATTCCACACTACTCTGGCTTTTGATGTTTGGGAAGCCATGGCCAAATGGTTAGAGAAGCAGTGTTGGGACCAAAAGGTTGCTGGTTCAGTTCCCTGGACCAGCAGGAATGGCTGAAGTGCCCTTGAGCAAGGCCTCTAACCCCCCAGCTGTTCTGGTATGTTGTACGTCTCTCTGGATAAGAGCGTCTGCTCAATGCCTACGTATAATGTCATGTTTATATTATACCAAATAAAGTCGGCATGAAGCTGTGCCAATGTGCGTTTTTACACAGATTGCCGGTGTTCTTTAACTAAAGGCATGACATGACACAGCGGAGTGTCAGTGTCTAGGGTTAAGTATAACACGCAATGCATCAGAAATACGAATACCCCGATCATACCGGCATTGCTTTCAAAACCGTCATGGCGGGTGAGGTGCTTTTGTTAGCCGTGTACATTTTATACCACTCTTCAAACATGAGCAAAGTTGCTGTGGGATTAGAAATATTTTGGAGGAGGAAGTGAAAAGTCGAGAGAGATTTGAGGCAGAAAGGTGTGCAGACCTTGGACAGCGTAGCTGGAGACATTTGAATTTGCTCTGGTCTTGGAAAGAATATCAAAAACCTCACACCTCTGTCCCACCATGCCGTCTGTCCCTTTTGCATGGACCTCGATTCTGCCTCTGTTACCAGCAATCGTTCCAGCTCAGAGGCAGAACAACAGAGAGCCCCGTACCGCAATCGGATGTTTTATATACAGAATGCGAAGTGGAATAAAGGCATAAGGTTCCCACTTTGAACAGGCTGTGTGAAAGAGCGAGAGAGAGGGACGGGCAGAAAGAGACTGACCAAGAGAGAGATGGATTGACGGGGGGGGTTCAGGTCTAAGTGCTGACAGGTTTTTATTTTTTATTTTTATTTTTTTTCATGGTGTTAATGCTGCTAGTTTAAATTCTTGTCCTTGACTTGTCACAAGATCACGCAGTGTACTGGCCAAATGGCTCAAGTGTGCACTTAAGTTCTTCTTCGTTAACCTGGTCCTACATTTCTACTGAAGACTTGCTGAGCTGAGTAAAATGGCTAGTGATTGGTTGAAAATGGTTGATTTTGGTTGAAACGGTGCTGCTGAAGTTTCATCATGTCTTCAGTGTGAGGAGCGGTGCGCTGCTTACCGTAGGTGACTGCTTTCTTGGGTTGCCGTCAAATTTGCGTGTCCCTTGTCAGTGTGATATCATGTGGTATACTAAGTAAGAGTTAATGCGCGCTCCTGCTGCGCGTGCATGACCTTGCCATGCTCTGTTGGTTCACATCAGGAACAGTCTTGGAACTTTTTGATTGTACCTTGCATATTTTGAGAGCTGATTTTAAAGCAAAGTGAATTATTTAAAAAAAAAAATCCACCACAGAAGTACATCCTTACCTTAACGTATATACTGTAGGCTAAAGGCCAGTTTAGACTCCACCATCGTGTAACAGTGTGCAATACTGATGTCCTCTTATTAAGCAAACCGACTGTTATAGGAATCCTCTCAGGCGATAGCAGCATACTTTAAGACCGTTTTATGTCTTTTTGTTGACATACAAGATCAATATCTATCTGATCTGATGTCAGTCCAGCACTTCAGGTCCGTATCTATCCAGTACTTGTACCTTGTTTCTGATCTAAGTTACTCATCACAATTTTCAAAGACATTTCTATGATAAGCAATGCATATCACAATCCATATACTAACAAACATCCTGCACACCAGTAGTGCTGCATTTTAAGTTTAAAAAAAAAAAAAGGTTGAAGCTTTATTTAATGTTTGTCTACAAAAAAAATTACTTTTTTTTTATAAATAAAAATGTTAAACCTGATACAAAATGAAAAATCAGTCAATAGTTCAGTTTTAAAGATAAAATATGACTATCAGATTATCTCTAGTCCATTTATAAGTATTAAAAAAAGTAATTTGATAAAAATGCATCATGATATTAATCTTCTGAAAAGCAGTGACTTAATTTAATGTTGATGTCATTATAAATTGTCGCATCTCCCAGCATTGGAGGAGCTTACAAATATTTACCCATCTCTCATGCATGCATGTTTTTCTTTTACTGATCTTTCAACACATTTTATTTGTTCAGTAAGACTACGTTATGCTGCCCTTATAACAAAGAAAATATTGAAATTTAATGAACCAGGTTCCTGTTGATTTTATATATCTAATTATTTACTAGGGCTGGACACTATTATATCAGTATTGCGGCATGCTAATACTGCTCATGCACCTTCTCATGGGTGTCCATTGGGGCTAAAGATGGAAGTGAAGTGTTTTCTGTCACTATCACCCAGCTCAGTGCGTCACTTTCTCCTCTGTCTCTCCACAGGCCAAATACATCTCCACATGCATCGATGAGATCAAGCAGGAACTCAAACAGGACAACATTGCCGTCAAAGCCAATGCAGTGTGCAAGCTCACCTACGTAAGTCCACTAGTTTGTCCTTTGCACGCTTGGTCGACGTCTGCTGTATGGATGTGAAGGCATCAGCATGTATGCAGGTTTTTGTTTTTGAATAACACTTTGTGAATAAGCAGTTTGTTTGAGTACTCTTCGTGTGTGTTTACAGTTGCAGATGCTTGGTTATGATGTCAGTTGGGCTGCATTCAACATTGTTGAGGTGATGAGCTCCTCCAAATTCACCTACAAGGTAAGATGTCAGAAAAAAATTGCCCTTCAGTCTTGGAAAGTTCTTAAGATATAGGGACAAACAAACCAGTAGACGGAGAGCTTGGGAGAAACAAACTTATTTCCTGGCAGTTAGTTTTTGATTCATAGTTGCGTAGTGGAGAAGTAGGTCAACAACCAGAGCATGGGGGGGAACCCAAACTACTCTCATAAATGTTTTAATTTGGTACAAAGCTGTTTTTTAAAATAAATGCCCTTCACGATGATGTGACGTGGCTCACTGCTCTACTGTAGAACAAAATACCCGATCTGAATCCAACCGTCTACTACACTCGACACATGAGCCACACTGAGTCTTAGTTAATGGTAGAATGATTTTAGAAGGTTGGTTAATTGGTGCATACGGATGACTTTTTCAGAAGCAGGAACATGCAGCTACACGTTAGTGAAAACACGAATGAAACTGAGCAACGTGAATTCCAGCACAACATGCAGTAATCTCAAGGTTAAACATGGTGACGGAAAATGAAGCCGCTAGCCAGACTCTAATATCCTCTGCGTGTGATGTGAGGACAACGCACTGTATTTCATAGGTGGAAAATTGGGCAACTTTTGTCACAATTGAGTGTTTCTCAACTGGTGGGCCCTTAAAGGTGCCCTTCCACCAAAAACATTTAATACTGGCTCTTTTTGAAATACCATAGTTCACTCCGAGTTGCATA
>JAODLJ010000007.1:35059349-35070265 GCA_027576115.1 Cathorops melanopus
TTGGGGATAGATTAGGGATAAAATTAGCTCATGTTTTAAGTCATTCAAATTCTGTAAAACTGCTTTGCGACAATGTTTATTGTTAAAAGCGCTATACAAATAAATTGACTTGACTTGAAAATCTTTTCTTTGTACTTTTGTCAGTTAAGTAAAGGTTCATGTGAATTAACAATCCATCCATCTTTCCATCCATTTTTTACTGCTTATATGGATCCAGGTTGTGGGGGTAGCAGCCTAAGCAGAGCAGCCCAGACTTCCCTCTCCCCGGCCACCAGCTCTTCTGGGGGAATACCAAGGCGTTCCCAGGCCAGCTGAGAGATGTAATCTCTCTAGCATGTCCTGGGTCTGCCCCGGGGTCTCCTCCTGGTGGGGCATACCCAGAGAACCTCCCTTGGGAGATATCCAGGGGGGCATCCTAACAAGGTGCCAAAACCACCTCAACTCCTTTCGATGTGGAGGAGCAGCGGTTCTACTCTGAGTCTCTCCCGAGTGACCAAGTTTCTCATCCTGTCTCTAAGGGAGAACCCAGCCACCCTGTGGAGAAAATTCATTTCTACCGCTTGTATCTGCGATCTCATTCTTTCGGTCACTACCCACAGCTCGTGATTATAGGTAAGAGTGGGAACAGATGGACCAGTAAATTGAGAGCTTTGCCTTTTGGCTCAGCTCTCTCTTTACCACAAAAGACTGGTTTAGCATCCGCATCACTACTGACGCTGCCCCGATCCATCTGTCCAACTCCTGCTCCCCCTTACCCTCACTGGTGAACAAAACCCTGAGATACTTAAACTCCTCCACTTTAGGTAGCAACTCCCCCCGACCCAAAATAGGCACTTCACCTGTTTCCAGCTGAGCACCATGGCCACAGATTTGAAGGTGCTGATCCTCATCCCAGCTGCTTCGCACTTGGCTGCAAACTGTCCCAGTGCATGCTGTAAATCACAGATTGATAAAGCCAACAGGACCACATCATCCACAAAAAGCAGAGACGTGATTCTGTTGCCACCAAACCGGACACCCTCCGCCCCTTGGCTGCGCCTAGAAATTCTGTCCATAAAAGTTATGAACAGAACCAGTGACAAAGGGCAGCCCTGGCGGAGTCCCACATGCACTGGGAACAAGTCCGACTTGCTGCCGGCAATGCAAACCAAACTCCTGCTCCAGTCATACAGGGTCTGAATGGCTCACAGTAGTGGGCCCCGAACCCCATACTCCCGAAGCACCCCCTACAGGGCACCCCGAGGGACACGATCGTAAGCCTTCTCCAGGCCCACAAAACGCATGTAGACCGGTTGGGCAAGTTCCCATGCACCCTCCAGTACCCTTGCAAGGGTAAAGAGCTGGTCTAGTGTTCCATGACCAGAACGAAAACTGCATTGTTCCTCCTGAATCCGAGGTTCGACTATTGACCAGACTCTCCTCTCCAGCACCCCAGCATAGGCTTTCCTGGGGAGGCTGAGAAGTGTGGCTGAAACACACTCTCCACTCCCCCTTTTTAAAAAGGGGGATCATCACCCCAGTCTGCCAATCCAGATGCACTGTCCCCAACCTCCACGCAGTGTTGAAGAGGCGTGTCAGCCAAGACAGCCCAACAACATCCAGCGCCTTCAGGAACTCAGGACGAATCTCATTCACCCCCGGAGCCCGGCCACTGAGAAGCTTTTTAACCACTTCGGCAACCTCAGCCCCTGTGATGGGCGAGTCCTCCCAAGCACCCTCAGACTCTGCGTCCTCCTTGGACGACATGAAGGTGGGATTGAGGAGATCCTCAATGACAGTGTCCCCAGTTGAGTTCAACAGCACTCCATCCCCACTGTAAATAGTCGGGACAGAACACTGCTTCCCATTCCTGAGCCACCGGATGGTTTGCCAGAATCTTTTTGAGGCTGACTGAAAGTCACTTTCCATGGCCTCACCGAACTCCTCCCACACCTGAGTTTTTGCTTCAGCGACCACCAGAGCTGCGTTCCGCTTGGCTCATTGGTATCCGTCAGCTGCCTCTGGAGACCCACAGGCTAAACAAGCCCAATAGGACTCCTCCTTCAGCTTGACAGCTCCCCTCACCACAGGTGTCCACCACCGGGTTCGGGGATTACCGCCACGACAGGCACCAATAACCTTGCAGCCGCAGCTCTGCACGGCCGCCTCAGCAATGGAGGTATGGAACATGGTCCACTCTGACTCAATGTCCCAATCCTCCCCCGGTATGTAGTTGAAGCTCTACCGGAGGTGGCAGTTGAAGATCCGATGGACGGGAGCCTCCGCCAGACATTCCCAGCATACCCTCACTACACATTTGGGCCTACCAGGTCTGTCCGGCCTCCTCCCCTGCCATCTGATCCAGCTCACCACCAGGTAGTGATCAGTTGACATCTGTGCCCCTCTCTTCACCCAAGTGTCCAAGACATACTGTCGCAGATCAGATGAAACGACTATAAAGTCAATCATCGATCTACGGCCTAGGATGTCCTTATGCCATGTGCACTTATGGACACCCTTATGCTCGAACATGGCGTTCATTATGGCCAAACCGTGCATGGCACAGAAGTCCAACAGCAGAACACCGCTCGAGGCCATTCCTCCCAATCACACCCCTTCAGGTCTTACCATCATTGCCCATGTGAGCGTTGAAGTCCCCCAGTAAAACAATGGAGTCCCCTCGTGGTGCACTCTTTAGTACCCCACTCAAGGACTCCAAGAAGGCCGGGTACTCTGAACTACCATTTAGTGCATAAGCACAAATGACAGTCAGAGACCGTTCCCCGACCCAATAGCACAGGGAAACAACCCTCTTGTTTACTGGGGAAAACTCCGATGTTAGCGTGCCAAACTGGGGGACTACCAATAGCCTCACCCTTGCCCAGCGCCGCTCACCCTTGGCAACTCCAGGATGGAAGAGAGTCCAACCCCTCTCCAGGAAATTGGTTCCAGAGCCCAAGCTATGTGTTGAGGTGAGTCCAACTATATCTAGTCGGTACCTCTCAATCTTACGCACAAGCTCAGGCTCCTTCCCCACCAGAGAGATGACCATGTCCCAAAAGCCAGTTTTGTCAGTCGGGGATCAGTATGCCAGAGCCTCTGCCTTAGGCTGCCACCCAATCCATAATGCACCAGATCCTTTCGGCACCTCCTGCGGGTGGTGGGTCCACAAGAGAGTGGTTCTGTGTTGCTCATTCGGGCTGGGCCCGGCCGGGCCTCACGGACATAGGCCCCATGGACATAGGCCCGGCCACCAGGTGCTCGCCAACGAGCCCCTCCTCCAGGCGAGGGCACTCGGATCCTTTTTCTCTCATAAGGGTCTTCAGAACTGCTCTTTGTCTGACCTCTCATCTAGGACCTGTTTGTCTTGAGAGACCCTACCAGGGGCAAATGCCCCCAACAACATAGCTCCAAGAATCACTGAGGCACTCAAACCCCTCCACCATGTTAAGGTGGCGATTCAAGGAGGAGTGAATTGCTATAGATGTATCTGTATTGGTACAGGTACAGTCCTTTTTGTTTTCTTACTAGTGTACAAACCCCTTTTCCAGAAAAGTTGGGATATTTTCCAAAATGCAATAAAAACAAAAATCTGTAATTTCTTAATTCATATCAACATTTATTTAACTGACAAAAGTATAAAGAAAAGATTTTCAATAGTTTTATTGACCAACTTAATTGTATTTTGTAAATATAATGAGGTTAGAATTTGATGCCTGCAACACACTCAAAAAATGTTGGGACACATGCATTATTACCATTGTGTTATATCACCTTGTAATAACATTTTTTAATCTTATGGGAACTGAGGATACAGATTGTTGCGGTTTTGCAATGGAAATTTTTGTTCATTATTGCTTGATACAAGACTTCAGCTGCTCAGCAGTCCTTGGTCATTGTTGTCTGATTCTCCTCTTCATGATGCACCGTACATTCTCAATAGGAGATAGATCTGGACTGGCAGCAGGCCACTTAAACACACACACTCTGTGTCTACGACACCATGCTGTTGTAGCCCTGCAGAATGAAGCCTGGCATTGTCCTGCTCAAATAAGCATGGACTTCCCGAGAAGAGATGTTGTCTTGATGGCAACACATGTCTCTCTAAAATCCCAATATACGCCTCTGTGTCATTAGTACCTTCACACACATGCAACACCCATGTTGTGGACACTGATGGACCTCCATACCATCACAGCTGCTGACTTTTGCATCTTTCTCTGATAGCAAACTGGATGGTCATGTTCACTTTTGGTACTTAGAACTCAACATCCGGTTTTCCTGAAAACAAGCTGAAATGTGGACTCATCTGACCACAGCACGTTTCCACTGTCTTTTGGTCCATCTGAGATGAGTCCGGACCTGGAGAAATCAGCGGCGTTTCTGCATAGAATTGATGAATGACTTCCTCCTTGCATAATACAGTTTCAGGTTGCGTTTCTGGATGCAGCAGCAGACTGTGTTAAGTGACATTGATTTTCTAAAGTACTCCTGAGCCCATGTGGCTATATTTGTCACATTAGTATGACGGTTTCTTAAGCAGTGCTACCCAAGGGCTTGAAGGTCACGCACATTCAACAGTGGTTTCTGACTTTACCCTTTACGTGCTGAGATGTCTCTGAATTCCCTGAATCTTTTCACAATATTATGTACTGTACATTTTGAAAAACCTAAATTCTCTGCAATCTTGCATTGAGAAATGTTCTTTTTGAATTGATGAACAATTCTCTCACAAATTTTGGCACAAAGGGGTAAACCACAACCCATCCTTGCTTGCAAAGACTGAGCCTTTGATGCCTGCTCCTTTTATACCCAGTCATGATGCCATCACATCTTACCAATTAACCTGCTTATTGTGGAATCTTCCAAAATGGTGTTACTTGAATATCCTATAAACTGTTCAGTCTTATTTTGCCTGTCCTAACTTTTTTTTTTCCTGAGTGTGTTGCAGGCAACAAATTCTAACTTCATTTATATTTAGAAAATTAAATTATGTTGGTCAGGAAAACTATTAATTTTTTTCTTTGTACCATTGTCAGTTAAATAAAGGTTCACGTGAATGAACAAATCACAGATTTTTGTTTTTATTGCATTTTGGAAAAAAATATCCCAACTTTTTTGGAAATGGGGTTCGTACTATTCTTTAGAAAGACTATTTATTAACTATCTGTGAAATTTTCTTTGTTATTGTGAATTTCTTGTCTCCCCTCTCCTCCTGTCTGAGTACTAGTGGTAGTGAGGCCTGGTTAAGTGACATGGCGTCTGTGTCTATGTGTCCCAATTAAGGAGGTGTGGCTTCTGTACCTGTCAGTCCCAATTAAGGAGGCGTGGCTTCTGTGCCTACAAGTCCAAATTAAGGAGGCATGGAATCTGTGCATTGTGAGTCCCAATTAATGAGCCATGGCATCTGTGCCTACTAATCCCAGTTAAGGAGGCATGTCTTGTGTGCCTGTCAGTCCCAATTAAGGAGGCATGGTTTCTGTGCCTGTCAGGCCCAATTAAAGAGGCATTACATCTGTGCCTACTAGTCTCAATTAAAGAGGCGTGGCTTATGTGCCTATCAGTCCCAATTAAGGAGGCGTGGCATGTATGCTTGTCAGTCCCAATTAAAAAGGCATGACATCTATGCATATTAGTCTCAAAGAGGCATGGCTTCTATCCATGTCAGTCCCAATTAAGGGGGCCTGGCATCTCTTCTTGTCAGTCCCAATTGTGAAGTAGTGACATCTGTGCCTACTAGTCCCAATGAAAGAGGCGTGGCTTATGTGCTTGCCAGTCCTTATTAAGGAGGCGTTACCTCTATGCCTGCCACTCCCAATTAAGGAGCCATGGAATCTGTGCCTATGAGTCCCAATACCGGTAAGTAGGCATGGCTTCTATGCCTATCAGTCACAGGAATGGAGGTTTGGTTCTTTAATGTTTAAAATAAAAATTTTGCACACTACTGAAACTGATTATATTATATTCAAACAAATTAAATCTTGTTTGTGCTAGATGAATCCTTCATGCCTTAGATTATGTGTGGAGATACTCTTTGTATTGTCTCGGTAGAAGAAATAAACACCCCGAAAAGCACATTGGTTAGGTTCGCATTACCAGGATGAAGTGATACAAATCTGGTGTTCTGCTTAATATGGCACAGATCAGATTATTTTCAGGACTATGTGGACACAAAAATCAGATCTTTTCAAAGTAGACCTGAGATGCTTTCATTTGTGGTCCTGGATTAAATTGGAATTCCTATAACTTTTCCCTAACATGCATGCACATATAATTCCCATTGGTATCATCTGGTGTCTGCGTCGTGGCAAAACAGCAATGAAGGACACCTACAGCAGGGCTCATGTTCAGTGGAAGGATAGAGAAATTGGTGATTTGCTTGAATCGATTCAAGCAAAACTGGAAGAGCCTACCAACACTGTACCGGTATAGTGTTTGAAATCAAAGCATACATGCAGGGCATTTTGGGATCAGTACGTTTCTTATTAAAGACAGGTATATGGGTCTTCTGCAGTTGTGAATGTGAACCATCAAGAGAGACAAACCTGAATTGAGCAAAAACATCGGAATTGTGCAAAGAAGCTTGTAATGTGAATGCAGCCACTGTTTTTTTTTTTTTTTTTAAGAAAACAGAAAAGGTAAGCATGGAACATGCTAAGAAAAATGAAGAATTGCTATGATTTGTTGAAAGCCTGTTATCTGCAGCAGTTTTATGCAGGTGTAGATGTAAAAATGTGACGACTTTTTTTTTTTAAATGATGTGGAGGTAGTCACAGTGTGGTGATGTTTATAGACAACAAATAGTGAAGGAGTCAGCTTGCTAAACAGAACGGAGACCTTCAAGTCTTTAAGTGAAGAGGGAAATTGTATAATATCTCTTATTTTCTACAGTCATCCTGACTTATTAGTCGTCGTCTTTTCTCCAAGCAGCAGCAGCTTCAAGCACACCAGCTCTCCCAGCTGCAGGGGTTGGCTCTACCTGTGACCCCTCTCCCTCTGGGCCTGAGTCAGCCGAGCGGCCTGCCCACCGTGACCTCCAGCTCCGCCCTCTTCTCCCTCTCCAGCATCCTGGCATCACAGGCCCAGCTTGCCAAGGAGGATAAGAGCGCCAGAGATGCCTCGGACAGCCACCGTGACGAGGACGCTGACAAATCCGACTGAACGCCGCTCCTCTGCCTGCTGTTGGCTGTAACCTCATCCTGCAGTGCTCGCTTACAGCACAAGCGCATTGTCTCTCTCTTTCTTTGTCCTCATTGCTGTAAATTGCTATTGCGATCTTGATCATCTGTTCTTGATTATTCCACTAGCTTTATATTCAGCAGTCCACTTTTTTATATTTTTACTATATATTTAGTTATTTTTCTGGCATCTCTCTGAGTGTATATGTATATACCTTTATGTACTGTGTGTTCCATATTCTGCTTCGTCTCAGCATGGCCATCCAGCTCCACTGAGGCACCACCAGTGTTTCTTTGAGCACAGTTTTATCTCCCCCAAGTTTGCTTTTACACGTCACCTTTTAACTCTGACAGAATGAAGAGAAAAAGAAACGAATATAATGAAGGTCAGCAGTAGTATCTGAATTGCAGAATGCATGCTGTATTTTCTGCAGATTTTTTGCTATGGGTGTAGTTTAACTCTATAAATAGCAGCTAAATGGCTTACAGTGAGTTATGATAAAGCTGACTTTTTAAAGGAATATTTTAACAAAAAAATTTTCATTCATGAAAAAGGTTCAGCCTATCATTTATTTCCTTAGTTTTGCACTGGACATTAGCGAATATGTTAATATAACTTAAAAAAAAAAAAGTAATGGAAGTCTCTCTCACCCAAAATCTTTTGCATAAACACATTCTCAACTAGAAGGGCACTTGGTAGCGTGCATACCTTTACCAAGTCACATATTCGGATTTGCGTCAAAATCCTTGACCCGTGGTTCACCTTTTCTCAAAATTTAATCAAAATCAGTTCACTACTTTTTGAGTTACAGTGGGAAGACAAAGAAACAGAGGTGAAAACAAAACCTCCTTCTTCAAAGTTGGCAGAGGTAAATATTCACATATTTGCCCTAAACAACATCACTAAGCAGCGTGGTCCTTTGTTAATTAACAGTGTTAATTAACAGTGGAAGGATAGTCCATATTTACAAACTGACTTCCAGGTTTCTGATACAGTTCCTCATACTGTGTGTCTGTGTTTCAGCGTGCATGCTGGATTTGTTTTTAGATATTAGGGCAATACAAGTTTTGTCTTAACATTAGTGCCTAATAATAAAAGTGTTGTATTGTTGCTTAACAGAAAATGTATAATCATTATTATGTTGAATCTTTGTTTATTTAATATATACGGAAGGAGTCTCCAGTGCAAATATTTGTAACCACATCAAATCACATCTACGAAATGTGGTTCTGAGGCAAATATATGGTTATGTAATTCCAGCATATATTTTGGGTGAAAGACACAACATTTAAACAATGGGAACTTTTTTTTTTTTACATTTAATCTACTTTATTCTCAAAATATTCCTTTAAACTGTTCAAGGTCACTGCAGTGCAACACAGAGATTGTGGATTAGTGATGATATTCGCTAGATTTAAAATGATCTACAACTTGTCTGGCCCCTGTTATATATTACTGTTTAATGTGTGTGGATTCTGAAAGTGGGCTCGTTTTTTTTTCTCACTGTCGTAGACAGAGAGCATTTAGCATCATTGATCAGAACAGCTAACCCTCTCACCAAGTGAAGGGGTAAACTGTTTGGAAAAAAAAAAATTCTAATTTTTTTTTAATGCTATTATCTGTTACTGTCAATTTGGTAAAAGAAAATTGTGTTTGTGTTGTTTTTCCTAGAAATATGTGGAGAAATAATATGATGGAAATTTTTATTATGAGAAACGAGAAGCACTTTCTCTCAGCAGATTTCCCCTTAGATGCATGCAAGTGATTAAAAAAATTAAAATACATTTAAAAATAATTTTAAAAAAGGTCAGGTGCTAAAGCACATGAATAATATGAGGCCCAAGGATCCTCGTATTGTAGAACTAAAACAGAGCACATTGTGTTTTCTTTAAGAAAACCAAGTAACATTTTTATAAGGTCTTCTGAGTAAGGCTTTACTTTTTCTCCCCTTTTCCTTTTTCTCTTTCAGAACTAATGCACAGTCTTCTGTTGTGCCATTCGTCCAGGATGAAATTCTTTCTTTCCATCAATAGGGGGCAGTAAGCTTTCAGCATGTTCTGTTCTAGCCATGATCTCTGATTGTTGTTGTTGTTTTGGTTTGTTTTTTTAAAAACCCTTTTTAACCTTTACACAAAAGTCCCTTTCTTTTTTTGCAGAATGAGATTAGTGATGCATTTAAATGAAGTGAATATTTATCCAGTCAGCTGTGAGCGAGCTGCTTATTAAACAAACACAAATAATTTGTGTATTAATTCAATTTATTTGACTGATAACCTGCATTAGGATCTTTTTTTGTTATTAGATTCCGTTACACAAGCAACCTGAAGTAAAAAGCCTCGCCTTTCTCCTGAGGAGTCTGTGTACAGGACGTCACTGTGAGTTTGTTTTCTTTTCAGTGCAGCTTGTTTCATTCCTGACAGAAAAAAAAATAAAAAAAATCCTAAATTTTAAGTATTGGAACTCAATCCACATTTCATGTCCTGTGCACAACTGTTTATATGCTTGTATATGTTTGTTGCAGTGTACATGGCAGTATACTTTTTTTTTTTAATGATGCAGATGTTTTAGGTACTTTTTAGGTATTAATTCTGCCATTTTATATATTTGTTGTAAGCAGATGTGTGCTTTAGATTCACTTTAAATATCGATATAAATTGTTCTTTTAATCTGCCACTGCCAACAACACCTAGAAATAATCCCCATTCTCAACCTATTGAATGTTGTTTTACTCTTCAAACTAATTGTTACTTTATACGTATTGAAATGTTTTAGCGATGGGACACGGCACCATTTTGTGTTTATATCCTCATGAGACCCCACTGTGTTGTACAAGGACATCACTTTCTTTGTCTCAAATGAATTTCTGTTTGTACGTACATCGCAAGCTAGTAAATAATAAAAAGAAATGAAAATGCACAACGTAGTTCAGGTCTCAAGAGGATATAACAGCAGCAGGACTGACTGTTGTGACAAAAAGTGGTTTGATATGAAGCAAAACAGGAAGTGTCTCTTTAATGGAATCTACTTGTGCTGGTGTAAAAGTGCCAGATTGTATAACCACCAACATGCTTGAGGATGCCTTGCTTTATCAGATACTTTATTTCTGTAGCTGTTTCTCTCTCTCTCTCTCTCTCTCTCTCTTCCTCTCTAAAATGCCACACCCCTGTGTGGATCTGTTGTCAGACATGTTGATTTCTTCTCCTGACTAATTAAATGTTGGTGTTCGTCTCACAGAGGCAGTCAGGGACAGTAGTCCTGTTCTACATGGAACTAGAGCTTTATGTGTCCACTGATCCATCTGTATTACTGATCTTGAGTGACTCTGTTTTAGAAAAGACATTATGAGCCCCTGTAAGCTCCTCTCACCTCACACTCTTTTCTTCTTCTATCATTGATTGCTCTCTGCTTGACCATTTGCATTTATTTCCATAATGCACTGTAAGCATTTTGTGCTTTGTAAAAATGTTTACCTTTTATTTTCTGATTATAGTACAATCTAAAGTGCAAAATTAACAGTGTTATACAGTAGTCTGAGGATGAAATGTTAACAAACACACACAAGGTAACATTTTACTTTATATAAATGGATATTTCTGCAGTAAGGAAATGCTGCTGGTGCCTTACAAATAAAATCAGATCAGTGGAGGAAATGGGAAATGCTGATGTGTCTGTTTTGTCTGAGTGAATTAAGGGTTTTCTTCCCCGAGAGTAGTGTACTATTTCAACATTTGAGTTATGTATCATGTGATCCATATATA
>JAODLJ010000007.1:36179522-36189672 GCA_027576115.1 Cathorops melanopus
TCGCCTCACAGCAAGAAGGTTCTGGGTTCGAGCCCAGTGGCTGGCGAGGGCCTTTGGGTGCTGAGTTTGCATGTTCTTTTCGTGTCTGTGTGGGTTTACTCCGGGTGCTCCAGTTTCCCCTACAGTCCAAAGACATGCAGTTAGGTTAACGTGGGCTGAGGTGCCCTTGAGCAAGGTACCGAACCCCTGACTGCTCCCCGGGCGCTGTAGTGTGGCTGCTCACTGCTCTGGGTGTGTGCACGTGTGTTCACTGTTTCAGATGGGTTAAATGCAGAGGATGAATTTCACCGTGCTTGAAGTGTGCATGTGACAAATAAAAGTTTCTTCTTCTGCTCAAAAGTGGTGAAAACATGGGCCAGTTCGCTAGCTGGCACCAAAGAATCCTGATCAGAACTGGTTCAAGAACCCATTCCCTGTTGGTCGGAAAGGGGTAACAAAAGGTTGCAGGTACAGTAATATCATATTTAATCTTGGTCACTATGGGTGCTTTTTATATTATAATACTTGTAAAGGGTGGAGACCTGCACTATATGGCCAAAAGTTTGTGGACACTTGACCATCACACCCATATGTGGGTCTTCCACAAACTGTTGCCAAAAAAAGTTGTAATCACACAATTGTAGAGAATGTCTTTTGGGTGCTGGAGGATTAAGAGTTTCCTTCACTGGAACTAAGAAGCCAAAACCTGCTCCAGCATGACAGTGCCCCTATGCATAAAGCAAGCTCCATAAAGACATGATTTGCCAAATTTGAAGTAAAAGAACTTGAGTGACCACTCACAGACCCCTGACCTCAACCCCACTGAACCCCTGTAGGATGAATTACCATAGAATGCTGATTGTGCACTAGCTTTTCATACATAACTAACTTCACAAATGACATCTTGGGGCTGAATAGATAAAATGCCCCTTGCCTAAATGGTTGAGGGTTTAGATCCATGACATGGGTTCCAGTTATGTTTTTCTGTGGCAGTCTCTTGATATTTTTGCTTACCTGAAGTGCCAAAAATATAAGACTTCATAGGCTGCTAGTATTTAGAAAGGTCTGGTTTTAGTATTTAGAGTCTGGTTCAGTAATGTATTTGTTCGTGTGGGTTTTCAGGACTGAACAAGAGGCACAGCATGTGATCCTGAACTGTCCCAGCTCAGAACTAGCCCCTGCAGTTCAGGCTATATTAGGAAATGCCACAGCTAGCCCAACTCTCAACATCACCCAGGCCCAGCAGGTAAAAGGAGTTGTCTTTATACCTCATATACTGTGTGCATTCTTTATTCATAATATACTGTGTTAAGTGCTGCTGTCCATCTTCATATAGTAAATTATATGGATTCCTGTGTTTTAATCTCAGAACACTTGTGTGCTCTCTAATAGTCATTTAAATATTTATAAGACAGTTGTATCTGATGAGATGATACAACCAAAACTGCTAAATAGCCAGTTTTGATTTTTGGTCAGAAAGGTATGAGACAGGTTTTTGTTTTCAGCAATAATCGCTCAAGCAGCGATTTCCATGCACTCCTTTGCATATAGCACCTGTAGTGGCCAATTCCTGTAATATTACATAGAGCGCTAGTGGATAGCCATTCACATTTTGTGATGGTTTGCCAAAGATAATTCTAACTCCAGTGAATTCTGAAAGCTGATTGGCCAGTGCCGGGTATGTTTTCAACTAATGAAGTCATCCATGGAAATCCCATTGATCCCAAAAACAGTTCATTGAAGGTTATAGATCTTTCTGCTGAGGTTTGTGCATCAAAATTGGAAGTCTACTTCAGAGTCATGTATCGTACATGTGCACCAAGTTTGGTGTCAGTAGGCAGAAAGTGTGTGTGGGGTTTTCAGGGTCATATTCTTGCCATGTCCAAGGCAAATATATATAGTCAATAATTCAGCTGCAACAAAGGACGATTAGCCACTCCAAACTTCAACAATAGTAGAGGACCTGGGTATGCACATTTAGGAGAGGATAACTCAACTGTTGTAGGCTAATTTGAACCCAAGGAACAGCTTGGGATGTGTGCCAAAATCGCTATCCAGGGCAAACAGGCTGAAAATTACCAATCCTAGATGGCTGCTGGTAGTCATATTGAAAATATAAATTTTTGAACCACTCACTACAGAAGTATGTGCAGTACCTCAATTCATGGGTTTTTGAGTATGGGGAATCCATTAGTGATGGCATTTTCATGATTGAAGGAAAAGGGAACAAACTATGGTCAAGGGCAAGGTTAAAAAAAAAAAAAAAAAAACACCAAAAATTGGCCAAAATTAGTTTCACAGAAAAATGAGAAACAGAATAACCCTATCTCAAACATGAAATCATTGAATTGGGAGATCTAGGCACATAATTTAGGAGAGTATAAAAAAGCAAGCATTTGATTAATATAAAGAAATTGTATTTTCAATCATACTATTATGATCAATGGAATGTTAGTGAAAAATACAAAACAAAACTTATTACTTTAGTAGGCAGCAATATCTTGAAAGCCTAAATGTTTAACACCCAATAATACAACTTTTAACATCACATTATTACTGTTTGTGTCACATAAGCCAGGGTCAGGAACATGAAGAGTAACGCAATAATAATAATACCGTAATACTGGCGGCCATCTTGGATTGGTAATTTTTAGGCTGTTCGTCCTGGATAGTGATTTTGGCACACATCTCAAATTATTCCTTGGGGTCAAATTAGCCTATAACAGTTGAGTTATCCTCTCCTAAATTATGTGCATACATGTCTAAGCCAGGTCCTGGACTACACAGCAAAAGTCATCTCAAACTGGTTTCATGAACATGACAATGAGTTCAGTGTTCTTCAATGACCTTCCCAGTCACCAGATCTGAATCCAGTAGAACACCTTTGGGATGATAGAACAGGAGATTTGCAGCATGAAAGTCATGCCAACATGGACCGAATCTCAAGGAATTTTTCCAATATCTTACGGAATCCATGAAGAATTGAGGCTGCTTTGAGAGGAAAGTGTGGCACTACTTAGTATAGTATTTCTAGTAATGTGTGTGTACCACTTCTTATTGTACCTGGAAGTAACGGAACCTAATTCCCTGCGAATGACAAAGATTGCACACCCACAATATCCTCATCCTTTTCAAGGTGTGGTCTGGACTCTCATTTTGTTGTTCTGCTGTCCACCAGAGGTCATACTTATCCTGAGTGTTTATCATGTAGCTGTTAAATCCACAGAGTGTTTGAAACTTGGAGCACCAGGGCATTTTTACAGCCTATAAAGTGAGACAAGTGAAATTTTGGATTACCGACTCAAATATTCACTAGGATTTTGCAGCATGTAATTTCAACATACATCAAGTCTTTCCCGGCTTAGAGCCCAGACTGTGACTGTGAACCAAACTACTGAGATTTCACAGAATTATCCAATCACTGCATTGTCTATATCAGTTACTTTATTGCAGATCATTACACAAACATCTTCTCAGTAAAGAAATTATCGTTTCAAATGCCTACATAAAAAGCACACTGTGTTGTTATTGCTGTTTTCTTTGAGTTTGGCTCAAAGGTGCTATAACATCTGAGTTCATTGTCATAAAGAGGAACATCAATACAACAATAAAATGAGCAGTACAAAGGCTCAACAGTGAGGTACAATAACCTGTAAATGTTTGCTTAGTGCCTTCTTAAACCAGGATAACATAATGATCTGAATAGCATTATGAAAATAAAATAAAAAGATAAAATGCCTATTTGTGGTAGTATAATATTTTTGTAGTATTTTGAGGCATTTGTATACTACATACAAGAAGGTAAAGGAGTATGGTATGACTATACAATGATGTGAAGTATAAACATCATTATACTATTTATAAGACTTGTTTTTTTCTTATTTATATTGTCTTCTGAGGAAGAATGGCTAAAAACTACATATTCCAGCAGGTAAAATATGTGACTTAAAAACAATAAAATAATACTTGGGGTTCTGAGAAAAAAAATATATAGGTTTGGTATATTTTTTAGAATATGCTACAAGATTAAAAAAACAAAACATTTAGACTTTTTTATAGACTGGTAAAGACTTTATAAAAGATTTCCAAAGGCTGAATTTAAATCTGGTTGAATTTTGAAATGTACATTGTTGTTGAAGTGATGTACACTGATCAGCTATAACATTAAAACCACTGACAGGTCAAGTACTAGATAACACTGATTATCTCTTTACCAGTGTACCTGTCAAGGAGTTGGATATATTTGGCAACAAATAAACTGTTAGTTCTCACAGTTGATGTGTTGGAAGCGGAAAAACTGGGCAAGTGTAAAGATTTGAGCGAGTTTGACAAGGGCTAAAGTGTGATAGTTAGACGACTGGGTTAGAGCATCTCCAAAACAGCAGGCCTTGTGGGATATTCCTATTATGCAGTGATTAGTACCTACCAAAACAATCCAACAGGGTCATGGGTGCCCAAGACTCATTGATGCTTGTTGAGAGCAAAGGCTAGCCTGTCTGGTCTGACCACACAGAAGAGCTACTGTAGGACAAATTATTGAAAAGGTTAATGCTGGCTATGATAGAAAGGTGTCAGAACACACAATATATCACAACTTGCTGTGTATGCATTAAAGTGCCCATGATGACCACTACTGTCCACTACTGAAAGCGCCTACATTGGGCACGTGAGCATCAGAAATGGACGATGGAGCAATGGAAGAAGATGGCCTAGTCTGAAGAATGACATTTTCTTTTACATCATGTGGACGGCCAGGTGTGCCCCTTCAGGGCAGTAGTACTCCCTAATGACAGTGGCCTCTTTCAGCAGGATAATGCGCCCTGCCACACTGCAAAAATTGTTCAGGATTGGTTTGAGGAACATGACAAAGAGTTCAAGGTGTTGACTTGGCCTCCAAATTACCCAGATCTCAATCCGATTGCACACTGGTTGTCTGAAAAAACAAAAACAAAACCAAACAAACAAAAAGCATGTTAAATTAAATCTTGGGTTTTTGTGGAACCCTACGACAGTTTTATCCATCAGGAAAGGTTCCAACTCGAACCAAGTAGAAAGTTAGAACTATTAACCATCAAAAGAACCTGTGTATAATTTTTTTGTCACATGACTATATATATATATATTAATTACAACACTGTGCTGGTGATCAGTGGCTTCGAAGTATTTTGAGTGTCTTCCTCTAGCTATGATAACCTCACCCCTTTTTGACATACATTCATCGAAAAAAGTACACCCTCCTTCAATTCTATGTTTTTATCAAGGCTTAAATTCCAATTGTGTGGTTCCCACCATCTTCTATAAACAAACAAATAACCTCCAGTGAACAAAAACCACAACAAATTTCAACTTGTAGTCATTTTCTCCCCCCCAAAAAAAGTAAACCAACATTCAGAAACCAGGTGGGAAAAATAAATACACCTTGTAATTCAGTAACATGTAGAAGCACCTTTAGCAACAATAACTTAAAGTGTAGGAATTTATCAGTCTCTCACATCATTTATGAGAAATTTTGACCCACTTTTCACATTGTTTCAGTTCATTGATGGCATTCTTTTATGCACAGATCTCTTAACATCCTGCCGCAGCATCTCAGTGGGGTTGAGGTCTGGACTTGGCCATTCCAACACCTTGATTTTTTCTTCTTCTTTACCAATCAGCTGTTGATTTGCTGATGTGCTAGTGATCGCTGTCCTGTTGCACGACCAAATTTTGGCCAAGCTTAAGCTGCCTGACAGATGGCCTCACATTGGTTTCAAGAATATTCTGGTATCAAGTGGAGTTTATTGTTGTCTCAGTGACTGCAAGTTTCCCCGGTACTGTGGCTAAAGAACAAACCCAAATCATCATCCCTCCGCCACCATGAAGTGGTGTTTGTGGTAATACCCTGTGCTGAGTTTTCACAAGACATGGCACTGTACATGAGGATCAAACATCTCCATCTTGGTCTTGGTCTCATCAATCCAAAGGATATTGTTCCAGAACCTTGTGGTTTCTTCAGATGCAATTTTGCAGAACCAAAACATAAACTAATGTTAATACTGCTCATTTATTAACAACTAACAGCTGGAAGTTCAGAGCTCATTTTGTACAGTCTATCCTTCCTATGTATTTTGTATAGTGCATGGCGTACCCTTTTTACGCACCCTATAAAAAAGACCCTGATAACCACTCAAATAACCACCTGACAACCAATCTACACTCAAATAAAGAGACAAAGTGGTCTCAATTATTGTGGGTTTCCTACTTTAAGTGAGCAGAAGGGATAGATCCAATCAAACATAAAAAAGCAGTTGCTGAATAGAGTTGTGTTGTATTCTATAGAATCCTCTCTATCCTTTGTTAAAATTTTAAGAATAAAAATATGCTCTTGGATGAAGTTTATTCAATGTTGTACCTAAATGTGATGAATTATATATATATATATGCATGCTATAAGGAGAAAAAAAAATATTTTATTTATTACCAAAAGAAAATTAAATGTGTTAAAAATACCAAAATAATGCTTGGACTTCCAAGGGGGATAAAAAAAACACTTTTTTTTATTTTTATTTTTTATATTGTGCAGGATTGTTGAATGTTGTTACACACTATCCACTGAAACGCATCTCTTGTGAAGTTCTAAGATTGGCCAGATGTTGTTTTTAGTTGAATCTTTTGCGTATCCTCCAAGGAATTTGGGGTTATATCCTGTGCAATCATTCTGCTCCTCTGCCTTGACTGTTTCCTGTTTTTCTTTGCATTGAAAAGAAGACGAGGAGGTCTGTGTTCAACACTGATATATTTTTAATTAATATATTATTGAATAATTATTTAAGATCAAGCTTTCCAACATACATGTATGCGATATATAATTCTCACTTTCTGTAGTACAGTCTTGTCACTAATTACAGTAAATATTTCAGTGTGTAAAAAGTGGTTCCTGCAGCTATTTGTTGTCTATATTTTTGCAGAAACAAAAATCAACCTTAAAAAAAGCACACCTTGCATTAAAATGTGAGTGATAATGATCTTTAAACATTTCATATAAATATTACATTTCTCTTTTGCCTTCATAAGCAGCACCATCAGGCAAAAGAGGCACAGTGTACACGGTAAACTTGTACAAAAATGTCTGAATGGCATTTAAAAAAAAAAAAAAAGATCTGGAAAATGTAGGCCAAAAAACCAAAACAAAAAATAACTCTTTAACATTGCTGTTATCTTCACTGTATGTTTCATCACTTTGCTGGAGTCTTATTCAGTTCAAGAGCCCTGTTGGAAAAAAGAAAGTCGTGGAAAGAAGTTAGTGAACTACTGCAGAAAGTGCAGAAAACACAGACATCAGTTCAATGGCCTTGTTTGGGCTTCTGAGTTAATGTAACACTAGTGGAGTTAATACACCACTTGCTGATTTGATTCAAAGTTAATCATAAACTTACAGTAATCTAATAATTCAATATATTTATACTTTTTGCTCTAGCATCTGTATCAATCTTCACTTCTGTGTAAATAAACCCTTCTAGCAATAGTGCTATTCATAAGTTTGAGAATGAGGTGGAGTGGACGATTTGCATAGATGAAGATAGATGAGTTTATAAGCATTTCCTCATACCCCGCAACATCCACAGCAGTCTCCACAGATGGTGCCGATCAGGCCATTGATGACCTGAAATATACACAGCGCCATTTGAACCAGGCCCATTATCAACAGCATGGAGAAGAGCGTTAGGTGCCATGACACGATCCCTGAAGGCCCCTCACAAAAGTCCCAAATTGTTTTGTTGGACAGGTAGTTACTGAGGATAGAAAACACAGAATATGTTAAAAAGCAGACAAGGATAGCTCATAACAATGAGAACGCTGCTATAACAATGTAAATTTCCCCTTGTGGGATAATAAAAGGCTATCTTATCTTATCTTATCTTATCTTATCTTATCTTATAAATCACACAGGTAGTGTATGTAGATACATGCAAATGACCAATGTATGTAAAAGTGTTTGTAAATTGCTGTACTTGAAGAATGCTATTCTATGAATGCATGGGATTTTATGTGAATTAAATCAACGGCACCAATCAGCTTCATTCCGTTCTACTGTACACTACTTAGATTAATTGAAAAAGCTTGACGTTTTGGACTTATTTTTGAAATTAAAAAACAAGACAAAACATTTTTTTAGTTAAGCAGAAGCGCATCTCTGATCACTCCATCAATATCCACTTTGAGCAAAAATAACTTTCCCTCAGTACCTACCCCTCATTGAATGGGTATGTATATGTGCCATTTGTTAAACATTTAGGCCCCCGATTAATGGCAACCGCTGACACGATGAAAGAATAACCAGCTCCCAAAAGGCCAACTACAGCAAATATAATGGAGAAAAACATCTAGAGAGAGATAAAAAAAAGGACATCAATTAAAATCCAGGGATTGATAGGATGTAAAGAATTGTATTGTATATGGAACATAGTTTAATAAAGGAAACATTATTCTATGGCATTTGAGAAGAAATAAGAAGTATTCAGATATTTTTTTGCTTTTGGAGAACATTTTTAAAAAGATTTCACAACAAACATCACCATGTGACTGTACATCTTTTATATGACAAATGAGAAATGAAAAAAGTATAATACATAAAAAAAATTTATGGCAGTGTGTGTGTGTTTTGAAATCGGTGTATCGAGGACAGTAACTGTGGAAGATGAAAAATCGAGCAACTCCTCACCGCAAATCTTTGCCCACAGCTCTCATTGCCACAGCAGCCACAGCAGTCATTGGTTTTCAGTCCCAAGAAGACGAGTGCTGGGAAAATCATCTTTAAAAACATAACCATGGACTCATACATGTTATTTCTAATGACACAAACCTTCATTTACATCTGCAGAATATTTACATTCTAGTAACAAGTAAGATTTTAAAAGAAAATATCCTTGCCTGAAATTGTTAGATTAGATTAGATTAGATTAGATAAAACTTTATTGATCCCTTTGGGAGGGTTCCCTCAGGGAAATTAAGAGATCGATCACTAATAAGACGTTAGCTTACTTTGAGGAACTTCCATCAGATATAATGGTGTACATAATCAATACTTGATCTACAGTGTAATTTCACATTATGAAATGCACTCACCAATATTCCAGAGCCGATTATTCCTCCGAAGTACCAGGCCTCATCTGTAATGTCATTATTGTTCTTCGCAGTTTTACCTCCAGGAAAGAGCAGCAGGACGTTGCAGAGGAAGCAAAGGATAGCTAAAGGAATGAGGGTGATACCCAAACACTTTGCAAAATTCCCAGAACACATGTTTCAGTCTTCTTTTAAATATTTCAAACAGAAAAAAAAATTGCCAGTCCACAGGGTCCAAAACCTTTTTCTTAACTCTCCTCTATTCCAAGGTTGCTTTCCAACTTCTGGTCCCCGGTGATCTGAGGGGAGACACGCATTTGTGCATATATATATACACCTTTTCAATATGATGTCACCACTTCCATGTCAGATTTACAACATTTGTTGCACTGACAACAACCTATTTGTTAATGTTCTACCACAGCATGTCCCTGCCCTCAGACTTTAGTCACTTTGCTTTGAGTTTAGCAGTGATCATCCCAACGCTGAGATTGTTTTACACTCCTCTGGAGCCTCTCAAAATAACTTTCAGGGTGAGAGATTTAGATTCAGCAGAGTATGACATAATGCTTCGTCACCTTTTATTCAACAGAGCTTGTTTAAATTGACATGCCTTTAGGATATTTTTAACTGGATGGAAATGCTATAACCAGTATGGCATACATTTGTAGATAGATATATGTACTTTGTTAGCATTAACATTATTATATTTATGATTATAGCTTATTATTACTCAGAAATTCACCTTAACACATTATTTTCAGTCGGCCTTTCTACTATTAACTACCCAGTAACTCTGTTGAAACTAATAGGACCTTTATTTTTTTAACTTTTAATTATGAGTGTATGGAACCTGCATAAAATATTAAACAGGTTGCACACACAAGGATATAGTGTCTTGCAAAAGTATTTATTCCCCTTGGTGTTTGTCCTGTTTTGTCACATTACAAGATGAAATTAAAATGGATTTTTGGGGGGTTAGTACCATTTGATTTACATAATATGCCTACCACTTTAAAGATGCAAATTGTTGTTTTATTGTGACACAAACAATAATTAAGATGAA
>JAODLJ010000007.1:36775175-36788205 GCA_027576115.1 Cathorops melanopus
GGACTGTGGGGGAAACCGGAGCACCCGGAGGAAACCCATGCGGACACGGGGAGAACATGCAAACTCCGCACAGAAAGACCCTCGCCGGCTGCTGGGTTTGAACCCAGAACCTTCTTGCTGCTACACCACCGTGCCGCCCGGCTTGTTATTATTTAAAGTGCAAATTGCTTTTGGAATCTGGAGGTGCATGCTTTGGCCGATCTATAACGCCTGCCAGAGGGTAGTAGTTCAAAGAGGTGGTGGCCGGAGTGGGTGGAGTCCTTGATGATATTGGTAGCTCCGCTGAGGTAGCGTGAGGTGGCAGTGTCCTCCAGAGAGGGGAGTGGGCAGCCGGTTGTTTTCTCTGCTCACATGTTTCCAAGGTTTTGAATTTTTACTCAGAACTTGTTTAAATGCAACATGACTGCAAAGGAGACAAATTTGAGAAGTTGTCGTCTGTGACACTGAACTGCTGGCCGGTCACTGTGGATCAGAACTCCATAGCAAACATTTAGCTGTTTGTTATTCGGAGAGCGCATTTTCCTAAAGCAGCGAATTTCACTACAGTAGACGAGAAAGCATCGTTACAGAGCTGTTCATTAAGTCATGTCAATAAAATTTTGCTCCTCAGAGTAAAGCACTAATAAAAGTATCTGTCTAATCATCTGTCTTTTGTATCGTGGTTTAAAAGTTCTCTGTCTCAGGAGGGCAGCCAGTCCTGCCTGCACTTTCTCTAATCACATTTTTGAATCCCTTTCCATTTCATCTGGCATTGAGTGGCAGTTGGAGGCGAGTTGTATGAAACTACGATTTGTGCCAATCAGTGTGTGTGTGCTCTTGGTCTTGTCATCTGCTTGGTGTTGAATGGAGCCAATCAAGCCTGAATTCTGAACCAGATAAAAAAAAAAAAAAAATGCTAGTATAAAGTGCCGATCTTTTGCTGTGTATTAAAAATAAGGTGCTTTTTATAATCATGTTCAGTGCTGCTAGTGTCACTTCGGAGAGTGAAGTCCTTTTTTCCCGAGAAGACAGTGAATGTAGAAGGAGTGTGAATGTCTGAAATTGTTTGTATGTACGGTACAATGCTTGCATTATTAAAAAAAAAAAAAATGCTTTTACTGAATCACAAGAAAACTTTGAACAGACTTCCTCTCAGTATGTGCTCTCAGCCATCTTAAACCTATTGCTCTGCCTTTGCCCTCCTGTGTCAGGGACGACGCCTTTTCTGATAATCTAAGCCAGAAGGCGGACAGTGAGGCGAGCAGTGGCCCTCTGCTAGATGACAAGGCCTCGTCCAAAAATGACATCCATTCACCGTGTGAGACAGCACCTGAGTATAATTTCAGTGCCGTGATGGGCAGGTGAGACACGCTCACTTCCTGCAGTGTTAGTCATGTTGAAAATAGGATATTAAGTGTAGTGTGATTTATTGAATTATTATTTTTTTTTTAACTGTAGCTACAGTTAATGTGAATGCTGTTTCATATACCGTATGCTCATGGGTGACAAAAAGAAAAAAAAAAAAAATCAAAATGAAAGATTTTCTCAGCAACCCAAGCACAGGCTTGAACTAGGAACCTTGGAGCTGTAAGAGTATTCATATCCATTGCATCACCATCCCAACCTTCAGAATATTTGAGAGTCATCTCCTGCATTAGAAGCAGCGGAGTAAATTTGTCTTTCACCAGGATGTAATTAACTGTGCATGTGTTGTTGTTTCGAGGGTACGTTTGCGTTCGGATGGTGCGGCTATCCCACGACGCCGCAGCGCTACTGATAGCCACAGTCCTCCACGTGGTCCTGACACACCTCCTCGCGCAGCTGCGTGTCCTAGCAGCCCACACAAAGCCATGCTGAGCAGCAGGAGCCGCGTGGAGAGTCCTGATAAGAGACGCCTGGGCACATTTGGCAGCGCTGGCACGATAAACTACCCTGAGAGAAAGGTGTATGGAGAGGGCCATCCACTGAGACCGAGCACTGGCACACGCCACAGCAGCTTGGGAGACCATAAGAGCCTGGAGGCTGAGGCCTTAGCTGAGGTCAGGAACTTTGAGATTTCACTGGACATGTAGATTGAAATTTACATTTTACTCAATGTATAATTTTGTTTTGGTGCTGTATATTTCCAGTGCGTAAAGCTTAAATGTGAAAAAGCTAGATTATTGCTATAAAATGTTTAATCTGTTAGTAAATGCTAGGTTATGCCTATTTGACCTGCTGTTGATGAAAGCTTTTTCCTCTGGCCTGTAATTAGCTTATATATATGCATCATTTAGCATAAGAGAGTAGATGAGACCTCTGTACATGTGACCATGAAGCAAAGCGATGCAGAGTTATCCATTTGGTTCAGCATCAGTTTAATAATGAGCCCCGGTGCATAGGGCACAGCTAATGATCTTTCAGCAACTCGGTGTGTGTTTGCACTTTAACTAATGGGAAACAAATGGGCTAGACAAGGGCAGAGTTTACGAGATAATGGGATTATGTTAAACCCAAAAGAGATGTGCGTTTTTTTTGTTTTTTTTTAAAATAGTTTTTAACAGTTGCCTCGTCAGTGCCAGAGTGAGTGCCTGTGTGTGCCCTGTCTTTTATTGTTTTGACTGCCTGTGTACGTGCGCTTGTGTGGTTTAACACCTCTTATCATTACAGCTTTCATACAGCTTGCGGAGTTATAAGCCATGCCCATTGGTCTGAATGAGGAAAGTTGAACAGTGTGTTTTATAGCATATGAGGCCAGGCTGAGGTGCTGTAGACATGTCATAGATAAAGTACAGCAGTGACATATGGGATCCTGAGATAAAATTATGGCTAAGCCTAGCGCTCAGGGAAGCCAAAGCTCAAACCCCTACTATAAATCTGTTCTGCAACTACAGATAGTATCCCAGAAAGTGATGAACGTCTTGCTAGACAGAAGCGTAAAGGCCCTGGTAACACTGTCTCAAATGTACCTTTGGGATGCTAAAGACCTGTCGATAAGCATTATTATCATTTACAATTAATTATATGTTCAAGAATATATTGCTAGCTAGACTTTAATTATGAAAACGCGTAAAGGCAAACAAACCTCCTCTTTTCTGCCGGTCAGAACTGTGTGAGGGCAAGTCAGGTTACATCATGATTGACAGCGGCATCTCACTGGCAGTGTAAGCAATGATGACAGTGGTGATAGTGCTAGATAAACATCAGCTTTACTGTACTCCCATTTAATTGCTTCGTATCACATGGCAGTTAGCAGCTTATTAACCATTTAGGGTCATGAGTTTTGCCAATGAAGTTTGGCAATATTATATTAACGTTTGCTTAAAGGAGATTTTATTATATGAACATGAAACTCGAGTTTTGAGTAAACAGTGAGTACGATAATTAGATTTTAAAAATATAGCATGCCTTTTTCTTGTACAACAGGTATAGATCATGATTTTCTTAATCATGGTATGGCTACTTTGCTAATTCTCATGTACACTATATAGCCAAAAATACGTGGACACCTGACTATTACAGCCATATTTGGTTCTCCCCCAAACGATTTCCACAAAGTTGGAAGCACACAGTTGTAAAGAAGAAGAAGCCTTTATTTGTCACATGCACACTCAAGCACAGCAAAATTCATCCTCTGCATTTAACCCATCTGAAGCAGTGAACACACACAAGTGAGCAATGAGCACGTACCCAGAGCAGTGGGCAGCTATGCTACAGAGCTCAAGGGCACTTCAGCCGTGTTAGCCTAATCACATGTCTTTGGGGAAAACCGGAGCATCTGGAGGAAACCCATGCGGACAACATGCAAACTCCACACAGAAAGGCCCCCGTCAGCCACTGGGCTCGAACCCAGAACCTTCTTGCTGTGAGGCAACAGTGCTAACCACTGTATCACCATGCCACCCTGGACCTAACAGAAAAGGGGAAAACTGTTGAAAGGCATTTCAAAGTTGACAATTATCAATGCCACCCATGGATGACTGGCTGTAAAAACCATAACAGGCTGTATTGACGGAGTTGCCTGCTTTTTTCAATGGACAAGTCATCCACCCAGGCTTATGCTGGATTTGTTAGCCTTACTAATCTAAGAAAGTCAGCCCACCATCATCAAAATTCAGCTACACATCTGAACAAAGGAGAAACCTTTATTTGTCAAATGCACACTTCAAGCACAATGAGATTCATCCTCTACATTTAACCCATCTGAAGCAGTAAATACAAAAAGGGTTTCCTCCGGGTGCTCTGTTTTCCCCCACAGTCCAAAGATATGCAGTTAAGTTAACATGTGGTGGCCTTGGGCTGAAGTGCCCTTGAGCAAGGTACTTAACCCCTGACTGCTCCCCGGGCGCTGTAGTATGGTTGCCCACTCCATGCTGACATGGGGAGAACATGCAAACTCCACACAGAAAGGCCCCCGCTGGCCTCAAACCCAGAACCTTCTTGTTGTGATGCGACAGTGCTAACCACTACACCACTGTGTGGCTACGGAGAGCTTAAAAACTTTCGGAGGACTGGACAAGCAGCACCACAACCAAATTCTTGCCCACAACAACAAAGTCAGGCAGAACAGGGAGATATTGAAGTGGTTCATTAAGACCATTGTGTTTCTGGGTAAGCAAAAGCTCATATTCAGAGGACATGATGAGAGCAAGGACTCTGAACACAAAGGGAACTACTTGGAGATGCTGGATTTTTTTTTTTTTGTCTGAATATGGCACTCGCCTCCACTGGCATCTTGATACTGCGACTGTATTTGTAGGCACATCAGGTAAAATTCAGAACGACCTGATACAGTCAGTTACAGAGGTTATGACTGGGGCCACCTTTTGTCATTGCAGTTGTGTTGTGCATTTATGTTCATATTCCTGTAAATAGTGTTTTGTTTGTAGCCAACCACCGTGACTAGAAGGGGTATGGTAGTTAAGGGCCTTCCAGCCGGTGTAGTGTTCATCAGTAGTGTTAGCGAATGCTAATAAGGCAGTAAAGCCAGTGCTATGAAAGCACGTAACACAGGCTAACGACCAAGACACCAAGATTTCTGTCTCCAGACTCTTCTTCCACAGTGTTTTTCACCCAGATTTAAGTATTCATTTCCCTGTGTAATTTAATTTACTGAGTTACTTTTAAAATCTAAATCGACAGCTACATACAACGGAGTGACCTGGCAGCCTGCTGCTAATCCCTTACAAAATCCTTTGCCCTGTTGCTTTCTTGATGTCTGGCTAAGTTTTGGCTGAGCTCAAGTCCCAGCTCTAATTGTAACGGTTCACCACTGATGTGGTGTGACGTTTCTTCGGTTCCCTGCTCAGAGCTCTACTACTTGTAATTAGTTCCTGTTTACATTTTGACACACAAAAATTGAAGAAAAAACTAACAACCATGGGTTCGTTTTATCCTGTCACCTTGGATTAAATGTGTACAGAGACATTACGGAGAAAAATAAAGCTTGAAAGGAAGTAGCAGAGATTGCTGGTGTCTCTGGAGAGTGTGTGTAGCTAGTAGAGTTAGCTTGTGGTGCTAATCTAATCTGAGAGTGGAGCTAGTGCATGTAAAGCACACGGCTGATTTTCACACTGATTAGTGTCTTATTTCATTTGTGTTTAACTAGTTAGCTTTAGAAGCCACGCCCACAAGTGAACAATCTATATGAGAATCGAGCAACTTGTCACCTGCTAGTGTGACACACACACACACACACACCAAACAACATGCACACTGTCTTTAGAGATTCATTCATTGCTTCCCAATGCTAATCTATGTGTGTGTGTGTGTGTGTGTGTGTGTCGCACACTGCCTCCATCAGCATATTCATGATGTTCCTGCACCTGCATATTAATTTAACACAGACACACGCACACACACACACACACTCGTTTCTTTGCAGTGCGACTCCTAATTATACACCCAAGCAGATGTGACCTCTAAAAGAACAGTGTGTGTGTGTGTGTGTTCATTGAGATCAACATGTACAGAGAAAAAAGCAATAACGTACATCCTTAGTACACACACACACAGAGCGCACTCTGTAAATGATGTTAAAAGTCATGGTAGGGGGTTAAAAGGAAATCAGACAGATCCGAGTCAAATTCTCACGCGTCCAAATTACCATATTTTTTTCACCATAAACACACAGCTGCGGTAAACAAGCGACTGTTCACTTCCTGCGTAACTTTGCCACACGAGATGTGACTCGAGCAACAGGAGACTTTTTATTTTCATTAACCAATAAATTGTCTAAACCTGACAAAAAAAACAAATCCACTTTGGGAAATTGGCTTCATTGAGTTCCTTGAAGGAATCCAACACCGCAGGTTCTGTATAAGTGCAAGTAGATTTTTTGCTAATTATTTATTCATGCACTAAAGAACTCATGTATTTGTAGAACATTTGCACAAGATGAATTACTGTCTCTGCCGAAACATCTGAAATGCTCGGATCTTTGAGCTTCATCCTTGCATCCAAATTTTCCCAGGATAGAGCCAAAGTTTTGGACGGCAGCAGAATCTCATATGTTTTCTGAAATATCCTGGATATACTGTGAGAAATGACCCCAACCAACTTAAAAAGGGACATTCTCGCTCACCAGCTGAACCTAGCATTGTCAACAATCGATCATGCTTTCAATTGTTTCAGACCTCAAACACTAACTTTTGGAGAAGTTCTTCAGAGCTGAGATTTTGCACCACTGAGCTCGATATAAAATTTGGAGAGCTTATAGGCTCATCAGAGTGAAACCATCTGGCCGCCATCTTACCACTCCAATCATGTGTATTTGGTCACATAATTCACTGTCACAATATTCATGCAGCTTGCGACCAATATGACTAATAAATACTGTTAAGACACGACTGTGAGAATGAAGTGAAAATGGCAAATAACATGAGAAAACAAGTGTTGCCAGGCAAAACAAACCTCGCCTGGGAGCACTTATGATAGATATGAAGGAAGATATTGTGAAAAAATGATTTTGACCTTTTTGGTGACCTTGACCTTGATTTTGATCTTGTGTGTGAACATACTTGGTCAATAAACATGGTTCTGATTCTGATTCTCTGCTGCTTTCAGCCAATCAGAACACAATGTACTGCTCTCAGCCAATTAGAACACACTGTACTGCTTACTGCTGTCAGCCAATCAGAACACACTGTACTGCTCTCACACCATACTGCACGATTGTTACACTCTTACATTCTTACAGCATGATGACATAGTAGCTACCACCTCAATATGAAGCAGTAACCAAAAAACCTTGACTTTTACCAGATGACCCCCAAAACGTTGGCAGTTCTATTTGAGACCAATGTCCATCTATCCTGAAAGTTTCATGAAGATTGGTCCAGCCATTTTCCCGTAATATCATTAACAATAATATATAGATTTAGGCACTGCCTAAAAGTGGAGCTCCCATCTATTTCTGGGTTGTAGAATTTCCTTATATCATAGCCAGTCTCTTTTGTTTTATTTCTTTACTGGCTAGCACTGGCCACGAGGCGGTGTGTATGACTGGTAATTACTAACACTGACCACTAGGTGGTGTGTATGAGTGGTGGTACATGTCCACGTACACGTACACGGACAAACCACAAAAAATCGACTCGATGGGTTTACCGTTTTTTCTTAGGTATGGTGCTCCGCTCGTGCGGGCCAGAGCTCCACTAAAATTTCAATCCTTGGAAGAGTTTGTTACCTTTTAGCTGTTATGACACTTACTATGGGTAGTCTTGGCATCGGCCTTGCAACATTATCGTTTTGTGGCTTCTTTTGGAGCTATTTTTGTTGTCGGACCAAAAACAAACACATATTTGGCCATATTGTGGTACTCAATTCATTTCTTATTTATAGAACTGTTGTAGAAAAGTATTTACACAGTTATCTGAAGTTAGGAGTGTGTGTGCTGAATCTGACATGGCACATTTGTACGAGCCCAGCGTATGAAAAAATTAAGAGGAATTTAAACTAAGAATATGGAAATGTTCTTGCATGAGGCCTACTTTGTACAAAATGTTATAAATTAATACATATCCCACATTTGCTGCCTCTGTTAGATAGGGCAAAGTAAAATAGACTCCATACAGTACCTCTGCACTGTGTAAATGCATTCGGCCTCTATTAATTACACACTTTGTGTGGGAACATTTATTACACATAACCTATGAAGTAGTTAGTAGTTGTGCAGCTTGGCTTGTATGGTCACTGTAACAATAAACAAATAATACGGTATGTGGATATTGGCAAAATGTGTGATTGCTTGCTAATCTGCATGTAAGGTAATACAACTTATAGTCTCGTCAAAACTGGAGGACTGAGAAGAGTTACAAATGATATTAAGTAGTTTAACGCAGTTACTAAGGATGAATGAATGTGGTACATGGCACTACCGTATGCATGCACACAATATGCTCCCATGGTGTGGCCTTTTTTGTCTCACGAACTGCCCATGTGACTACCCACTCTCCACTACATGATGGTAAAAATGCCCACTTCCATCACTTTTTTGTGTGGTTCCACAGGATTCGAATGCAGATGCACGACTCTAGTTCACAACACTCTTGTGTTTGAAACACAATTGCACCAATTCTTTTGCTACATCACATCTTGTATAATGTAATGTTCATGGTAACTGCACTGCAAGTTGGCCTAGTGGATAGCATGTCTGCCTCTCGATCAGGAGATTGTGAGTTCTACTTGTGGTCAGGTCATACCGAAGACCATCATAAAAATGGTACCTACTGCTGTCTGGTAAGGCACGCTGCAATACACATGCAAGCTGGGAGTCAAACTCTCATGGTTACCAGAGGACTCGCCCCCCACCGTAACCTTAACTGTATAAGCAAGAGGCCGAGGGCTCTAGAAGCGGACATCAGCACTGCCCAATATGCCTTAAGGGCCTGATTAGTATTGGGATGGGAGACTGCCTGGGAAAACCAGTTCTTGGCATGGGAAGAACTTTGACTTTTTGACATGGTAAATGCGAACATGTGTATCCTGTTAAAATACTGTTTGAAGGCTGTAAGTGTAAATGGAACAAAGCCTAAAAGGATGTGTGGAAAAACTGTTTTAAACACACATTTCCTTAGGATGATACTAAAACACACACTGAATAACTTTCACATTGCATCTTAGGGGCTCATTAGGGACTAATTTTTTCCCCCCAATTGTTTGTGTTTGTTGGAGGCATTTTTCTCTTTCATGTAAACAGAACTAGAGACCAAGAGCACTCCAAGCTTTAACAGGAAAACCAACTTCACAGGCAGACACAGTAAACAGTGGATGCATATATTACATTTCACCCAAAACAAGCTTAAGATATGCAGTCACATATTGACATGGAAGTTAATTGGCATGAGGCACAGTCACAGCTTGTATGTAGAGTTCTGTAATAAACATATGTTCAGCATGGTTGGATATGTGCTCCATAATTAGGATGTTACTGGGAATTATTTGTCTCACACTGGTGAGAAGAATGCCTTAGTTAACGTGCTAAAGAAGAGAAAACAAATCGGAAACATTGTCTCTCCAGGGAACAAGACCGCTGACATGGCAGCCAGTGGGGGACTGGATGCGTCCTCCAGAGAACTTCACTTGCTGAAATGGATGGAGCAAAAGGGGACATGTGTCATCTCTTTCGGGGAGAAATAAAGTCCTATATAAAATGCAGATGCATCATTATGAAAGTGACTGAATTTCAGCTTACAGTTTGTGAAAAAAAAAAAACTCTAAGTACCCTATCCTTTAAAATTAAGGGTTTTTTTTCCAATTAAAAATCTGATCTACTCTAGTGCAATTTCTATACAATGTTAACTCAGGACGTTCGTTCTGCAAAAATGCTTCTTGCTATGCCAGGAGAATCCTACGCCCTGACTTTGAATAGTTTAGTGTCTTTTCTATATTCTACAATGGTTTGAAAAATCCATTCACAGACATTATTAACAGTATCCCGGAGGTGCATGTTGGATGCTTTGATCCTAATGCACCAAAGCATAACATTTGCAAAATGTTGCTTTCTTCAAAGTACCAGTACACCGATTTGTAAGATTAAAAACTGGCACCCTATGCCGACGGCAGCCAATTTTCTTGTACATATTTACATTTTTTAAAATAGTAAAGTAAAAGAGAATAGTGTGAGGCTGTTAACTTTCACAGCCCCTTGTTCATGCGAACCCTAGTGAGTGCTCGCCATTCTTGAGAACTTATCACCTGCATAATTGACAGGACATTTTAAAAAGCAGCCAACACGTGATCACATGCATACAACCGAGCAGTTGTCATTTAAGCCCAGCTAATTAGTTAGTTAACTTGCAGTCCTCCCCCAGCCACCCACAAAGAGACACAAGACATGGAGATGGCAGCAGCTTGGTTAATTTGAAAGCAGTCATGCTTCAGGTCATAGTGGGCATGGCTGGCAAATTATAGATTTTTTTTTTAATGATGGAGAAATGGATGGATGGAAATGGAGCTGGCTAGTTGAAGGATAAGTGTTTTGTACAGAGAGTATTAATTCTTGTCACTGTCTCTGCACCATCAACTGTTTTCACACGCAACTTGTTGCTGGGGCAGCACCTGATTTAGGGTACAAAAATATGACATGGCATCATCTGCTGTTGGTATTAGGGTTGAGGCAAGGTAACAACAAGAGCTTAGAGGAAGAGGATGTTATAAAATGCTTTCCATATTAGTGAAGATGGAAGCAGTGAAGGCGGGATGCAGCTTCTTGAAGGTTTGCTCTGCCTTTTGGATTGCTTCTCTGGTAGGTTTCCCAGAGCATAGGGTGTACAAGACAGAAAACTCCTTCATGTGACTAGCCTCTTGCAACAACCTCTGAAGAGCAAGGACATGAAAACAGAGTGTTAAAAAGACTAAGGTGTGAATCCCTAGTCTTAACAAGCTCATTCGATTTCCAAATGATTAAATCCTAAAATAGGCACAAATGAGCATAATGCATGATGCGATTATATAAGATGTGATTTTATGGCTTGCCTATACTACTGTCTATTTAATGTGCCAAGCTTCAAGAGTTCACTTAAATTGCTCTGGCAGCAACCACAGAACCATAATTGTGATGTGAGCCTTTCTTAAGGAAAGAATAGCTTTCTTCTCGGTGCTAAAATAGCACTGATTACATCATGGTGACTGGCATCAGGAAGTGTTCAGAGTCTAATCTGTCTCCCTTCTCCCATTCTAATTCACTTGAAATGAAGAGGGAACACATTATTATGTTTGAGGATTGCCTTAGCACTGAAATCTCCATAGACTCTTCTATATCCAGGCACCCAAACACACAAACCATAGAAATGAATCAGGCACTTCATATGATGATATAATATTTCAGTTTCATAAGATACTTGATTTGTTTTGCTCAACGTTTTCAATGACTGAGCAACAGACTGGTACGCTTAAATATAAAGGATATTTCTTTCTCAAAAGTCATGCAAAATATTTCCTTCTCGATTTAAGATGCAGTGACCAAGTATTCACATATATCCTTCTGTATTTAAAATGCAGTGACCGAGCGTTCACATATATCCTCTGGATTGGGTCATTGCTCAGATAATACTCAGTTGAGATTTAAAATGACAGTGAGCCTCTGAAGTTTTGGCAGGTGTACATATTCAACGAATAGATAAATGATGCAAAGCCCACAGGTAGACAAGTGGAATTTGATTTAAAAAAAAATAAAATAAAATAAAAAAGAAGATCTGGAACAAGAGTGACTTGCAACTGTTCAGCATGGTCTGGCCCAAAATGGATATGCATTATGAAAAGGTATTGAATGTCTCAGAAGCCTTAAAGCACAGTTTTACAGCACTTTCAGAAGATATAAAATGCTGTATGACAGCAAGAAGATACGTCTGGTCTTTCTGCTGCAGCAGCGGTAATAAGTTTCCAAAGCTGAAGAGCTTGAAGCCGCATAGTAATTGTTACTTTAAATGTGTCTGTAGCCTCTGGAGACTAAATAACAGGAAAATGTATACCAACGAAAACATCTGCTCATGTTTGACAGGTAGGAAACATGATACATGACGGAAAAACACTTTCTTTCATTTTTTATACCACATTGCTGTTTAATTCCTGAATCTAATTGGTTAGAAAGTGTTAATGAATTTTGTATAACAGCATAGCACTGGCTGTAATTTGAATTATAGATTTATATTAATGGCCTTATTCTAATGTTTTTTTTAAATTATTTTTATTTATTTTATTTATTTTTTAGAAGAAGAAACCTTTATTTGTCACATGCACACTCGAGCACAAGGAAATTTGTCTTCGGCATTTAACCCATCTGAAGCATTGAAAACACACATACGGTACCCAAAGCAGTGGGCAGTGATGCTACAGCACCCAGGGAGCAGATAGGGGTTAGGTGTCTTGCTCAAGGGCACTTCAGCCCAAGGCCACCCCAATGTTAACCTAATCGCATGTCTTTGGACTGTGGGGGGAAACCAGAGCACCCAGAGAAAACCCACGCAGACACTGGGAGAACATGCAAACTCCACACAGAAAGGCCCCCATTAGCCATTGGGCTTGAAACCAGAACCTTCTTACTGTGAGGCAGCAGTGCTAACCACGACACCACCGTGCCACCCTAAGTAACAACTAATTCACAGGGATTTCTATGGTGGATGTGCTATTTCATCTCAGGCTAATAAAACCAATAGAAAAGGGGGTTATTATTTACAAAACAGATACAATTGTTTATATGGTAAAGTGTTCTGTAAGGAGACATTTATTTAACCTTTATGGAAGGAGTCTCCAGTGCTAGAATTTGTAACAATGAGCATGTTTGCCAGTACAGGAGAGTCTTTGGTATTCAAGATTTTGGGTTTCTGATTTTTTTTGGTAACATGACAAGCTGTGTTTTGGTTTCAGCACCTGAAAGAGAATGAAAAACAGAAAGGCGAATGAGAGCATGAATGTTTATAGCTGCTATAATTTAAGTGAGAACAGAAACTAACTTGTTTCGTGAATATTCTGCCACAATAAATTGAACTATAAATGGGTGTGTGTGTGTGTGTGTGTGTATATATATATATATATATAAATAAGTGATTTGTTAATAACTTTGGCAAAGATC
>JAODLJ010000007.1:37167408-37179372 GCA_027576115.1 Cathorops melanopus
AGTCTGGACTTTATGTCCATGTCCATTATATAACTATAACTTGAATATGTTTCAGTAAACAGGTAAAAAAAAAATGTCAGCGTCCAAATATATATGGACCTAACTCTATCTATCTATCTATCTATCTATCTATCTATCTATCTATCAATTTTGATCATGAATGGGCTATAAAACCAAACACACTATGTGTATCAATTAAATTTCTGAAAAGTTTCCTTCACTTAACCCTCAGGGTATGCAAATGGGAAAAAAGTATTGTGTGGCTAATAACCCTATGACATGATCTATGTAAAGCTAGTTATTTGTAAGGACTAGCTGGGCAGGTTTACATTGTCCACAGAACAGTCTGATTTGGTTCACCCTTCGAATTTACATAATAACACAACATTAATATGTTTGAGGATTGATATAGAGCAAACAATAGCTGTCTTGTTAACTGCTCTTCTGACTGCACTGGCCATCAGGTAACATGACATTTTGCCCTTGTTCTCTGAACGTGTGTATTTCGCGTGTTCAAATGCTTTAACACTATGCTTAAGTGAAATTGATCACGTACTAATCATGCTAACCCTCTCACTTCCCGATCAAGTCCTTCCATCATCATTTTTCACTTGTCAGTCCTTTTAATTGGTATAATTAATTTGCTTATTGATAGACTTCCTTGCCTTAAGGATTTTAAAGCAAACATTTCAGTCGGTTTAATGAAGTAATTGTGGGAATGATTGTTTATACTTGGCGAGTAGTTTGTGTGAAACTAATGGCTTTTTGCACTAATTAACTGATTGTAACCTACTCGAGTAAGCGAGCTTTTAATTAAATGCGACAAGGGAAATGCGTTTCTCTCAGGGGCAGTTTACAGTAGAAGCAAATCACTTGATGAATAATACACTTTGTCAGACGGGAAGGAACATTGTTCTTTTCTCGATGGATCGATGCAAATATTCATCAGCTTGTTCGTGTTGAGTTTTGCTCAGTGCTTGAATGAACTAAGTCTAACTCAAGTCTAACTAAATGCTGAATAGTGCACCTCCTATCTGTATTAGTGTCTGCTTAGAACATTTTTCATTTTGAATAATGGATTCAGATTCACTATTATGGAAAGATCTCCACTGCAGAATGGTTGAAGCTAATTGAGTACTTCATATACCGGTAGACCATATTATGCTTTCGGAAGACACTGCTCAAAGGTATATGCTGCGACTAATATCCACATTAAGTATGTTATAGGTGGGGGATCAAGTTAAGTATGATTGCAATATTTAATGTATGAATACAAATTAAGGAAGTATTTCAAATACATTCTTGAAAGCCAGTGGAAGGACTTATGCTGTGACCTTTGTCAAGTTTGATTATAGTATCGAGTTTCAAGTGTAGAGTCAAAGCTTTCAGTGGAAGGCCTCCTGAGAACCAACCCATAGACTTGTGTCCTCTGTGGTTGACATTTGTTTTCCGTGCACACCCTCTTACTCTTTCAAGCTATTCACTTGAATCCTGGTGTCTTGTAAAGAGTACATCCTGGGCTTTCCAATGATATATCATGTGACTAGGAGGGTTGCTGAGAAATTCCTAGTAAGGAAATCACAACAAAAGAGAAATTGAGAGACACATTTTTTTCTTGGTTCCCAGGAGGATATGAAGCTTTATATAGCAGCTTCCATACCATGGTTAAAAGAATAAAGCCCTGTTAGCCTTGCCAAAAACATTCAGCTGTGTGGACTTGGGCATGACATGAGCATTGTGTAGCTGTTAGTGGTTAGCACACCAATTGACTGGTTTTAAATTAAAAACATCATGGTTTTATTTCCCTAGTTTTTTTTTCCCCCATTCCAAAGCTTGAATGTAAAAATGCCATTGGTGACATCATTCGTCAGTGTTTGTCAATTTTGCACATCAGTATATTTTTCATGAAACAGTTCTGAAGCAGATGTAAGTGCAGGTTAGTGTTTTTATTAAAAAGTCCAACAAACAAATCCAAAATGAAAACAAACTCAAGGCCAAGGTTAGGCAATGGTCCAGGCAATGAGCAAACATCAATTCTAGGGCAATATCCAAAACAGCCAAAAAAAAGAGAACAATGCCAAATCATAAACCGTATCTGTAGCCATATCTGCATGCTGTAGTCCAGAATCCAGAATGGACTCTGGTGCTGATGTAACAGAGCCCCTACCTCTCCCCAAGGAGCTCGCTCTCTGACCAGATCTCTTACATGGCCACCCCCTGGGTTGGAGACCTGGTTTCTCTGAATGTCTGGCATGGAATTCATGACGGAGCATTGGGTTGAGAATGTTGCATGCCAGGACCCAGCACTGCTCCTCAGGGCTGTAACCCTCCCACTCTGAGGTAGTCCAACCTGCCATTTCTCCTGTGTGAGTTGAGGAAGTGACAATATAGGCAGGATGGCTGTCCATCTCTAAGGGTTTGAGAGGCATGATGGGGGGATGTCGGAGGCTAAGGTGTATGTGATGTGTGGGTGTGTTAGTGATTTCTTGATCAAAATCCCAGGTTTTGCTCAAGCAAAACATGCAGGAGGCAATATGTTTTCAGGATCTGGATTGTCGGACAGGTGAACACAAGACAGAGAGTCAGCCTTGGTATTCTTTGAGACAGGGCAGTAGGACAGAGTAAAATGAAACCTGGTGAAAAACAAAACCCAACGGACTTGACAGGGATTCAGACGCTTGGCAGTTTTGAGATATTCAAGGTTTTTGTGGTCTGTGAGCACTGTGAAAGGATGAAGTGCTCCCTCCAACTATTGGCAGCACTCCTCCAGAGCAAGTTTAACAGTTAGAAATCCTCTGTTTCCAGTGTCATAATTCTGTTCTGCTGGAAAAAGTTTCTTGGAGAAGAAGGTGACTGGGTAAAGCTTTGGGCTTCTTGTCGAATTGAGACAGAACTGCTCCTATTCCGGATGTTGAAGCATCCACCTCAACTACGAAGGGTCTGAGTCCTTCAGGATAGGGGCTGTGGTAAATGCTGTTTTTAACTTGCTTAAAGCTTCTTCAGCAGCTGGGTTCCATAGCAGTTGCTTTTGACCCTTTTTAAGAAGAGAGGTGAGAGGGGTGGCAATGGAGCTGAAACTTCTTAAGAAATGGTGATAGAAATGAGCAAATCCAAGAAAATGCTGAAGGTTCTTGACAGTTTGTGCTGTGGGCCACTCTGTCACTGCTGTTACCTTGGCCTCATCCATAGCTACCCCCTCAGGACAAATGATATATCCCAGAAAAAAATACTGTGGGTCCATGAAATTCACACTTTCCTCTTTTAACATATAGCTGATGTTTCAAAAGACATGACAATACTTGTTTGACATGGATTATGTGGTTGTCCAGGGAGTGTGAATATATCAATATGTCATCAATAAACAACAACAGATTTTCCCAACAGATCTCTGACCACGTCATTGATTAGACATTGGAAAACAGAGGGGAAGCAAGGGAACCCATATAGCATGACTGATCATTCATAGTGGCTGGAGGCAGCGCGAAAGGCACTTTTCCACTTATCACCAGGTTGAATACACACACGGTTATATGCGCTGAGGAGGTCAAGTTTGGTGAAAATTTTGGCAGAGCATAGCTGTTCAAGTGCTGAGGGAACTAACTGCAGTGGACAAAAGCATTTTACCATGTTGAAAGCTCTGTAGTCAATACAAGGATTAAGTCCTCTCCCTTTCTTTCCCACAAAGAAGAAGCCAGCGAATGCTGGTGAGGTGGGCCGGATGTTTCCTTGTTGGAAAGCCTCTTGGGCATACTGTTCTATGGCTTTGTGCTCAGTGAGTAAATGTGGTTAATGAAGTTCCCTACGGCTCCAGAATCAGTCAGGGCTGGGAGAACGAAAACTTGCTCTTGGTGCATGATCTTAACATTTAACATAAGACCGGAGAGTGAGAAACTGAGAGGGACATACTGCAGGAGTGTTTGGAGAAGATGTCGCCCTGTCAGCTGGTTTGGGAGGCTAGGCAGTCCTCTTCCTTTCCGGACAACTTGTCACTCCCTGATCTGAGCTGCTAGAGTAATAGCACAGTCTCTCCCTTCTGTGCTTCTCACGCTCTGCAATGCTCAGTTTCATGTGTGCGATGTACATGGGCTGTGATAAATCCAGGCTGTTTGCTGTGCTGAGAGATTCCTGGTACACTCGGTGGTTCCAGTGAAGATTATCAAGGCGAATTGCCAGGTCGATGAGGGAATTAAGTGACACTCATTCATCTCGGCATGCCAGTTCTGTGATCACCTCTGCATCAAGTCCATTGCTGAATGCAGGTTTCAACGCAGGCTTGTTCCACCCGTTTCCAGCTGCAAGTGTACAGAATTCTGGTGCATACTCAGCTACTTGCTGTCTCCCCTGCTTTACGTCGAGTAGCTGTTCCTTAGGTATGTGGTCAAACACTCAGTGGAAAAGCTCCACAAAGCGAGCGTAGGAGGAAAGAGACTCGCTCTCCTTTTCCCCTACCACCGTAGCCCAGCAGAGTGCACTTGTCAGTGAGAAGGTTGATGAATTGCACAATCTTGGCTTGATCAGATGAGTCTTGAACACTAGAACAGGAAGCGTTTGCATAGAGCAGTTTCACCTGAAAACGTATCTGGATGAGGAATAAGTGAGTTGGGAGATGCTGTTGAAGTTTGACGTGTGGGGGCCGCCTGGGTGAATGCGTTGGCGAGCTGACTGATCTTGGTGTCCATCGTGTTCAAGCACTGCTGTTGTTTATTCATAAACTTCCATTGGTACCGTAAGTGCCTCTTAGTAGCTCTCAGAAACTGCTGCATCCATGATGAACGCAAAGTAATCTGCCATGAAACAGTTCTGAAGCAGATGCAAGTGCAGGTTAGTGTTTTTATTAAAAAGTCCAGCAAACAAATCCAAAACAAGAATCAAACTCAAGGTCAAGATCAGGCAATGGTTGAGGCAATCGGCAAACATCAGTAATTGGGCAATATCCAAAATAGGAAAACACCCCCCCACAAGGAAAAAACAAAACAGAGAACCAAAGCAGATCATAAACCAGAAAATCAAAGACAAAATATAAAGACTTGGTAAGTTAGGTAAAGGCACTCAGAGCGTGACTTTACAAAGAGGCATTGTCCAAAGTCTGTTTATATAGCGTGTGTGTAATGCGGAACAGGTGTCCAGAATCAGTACGCGGGTGACTATGAACGTGTGTGATAGGAATTGTAGTTCATGGCAGCCATATCTGCAGGTGCTCTGGAAACCAGAGTCCAGAATGGACTCTGGTGCTGATGTGACAATATAATTGTGTTAAGCTTCCAAGAAACATGTTTGCCTGAGAACTTAAAGAAAATCCTGCAAGTTTACTTTGTGATTCTGATTGTTGCTTTAGGCCATTGTATCAAAGAGTTTCCGAGAAATAGCTGGTTCATAATGATCACACTCTACACTACAGCTCATCCAAAGATCCCCCAGTATTTGAATGCCATTTTTTTTCCCCACACTGGTATTTGATTTGTAATGACCTGGCTATGGCAGAGCTCAAGGAAATGATTCAACCAAAGTGCAACACTGATTGGGAGCAATGTGTTAAAGCGTGATTCTTAAGCTGATTTTGTTAATGCTCAGATAAGTCACCTTAGCATGGACTACATGTGCTGTCAAAGCACACGTGCCGACAGCTGATTCATTTCGATTATGTGTCATAATTACCCAGCTGAATGCCAGCTATTCAGGAATGATGAGTGATGAGTCGGCAATATTCCCACAGCAGCAACATGAACTTTGGTAATATTTATGAAGGGCAGAGGATTCTGAAAGAGTTTACTTTGGAAGAGATGATGGAGGGGCTGAGAGGAAAACATCATGACGCGGTGGTCGAAATGGAACCTTCATGAGGGTTTTTGACAAAGTTGCTTATGAGTGAATTATCAAAAAGTCTGAAATCCTGTAAAAGGTCTCCCTTTGTAGCATACACACTAGCTTACCTGAGGTTTTGTATCAGGATTGAGGGACAGATGCAAAAAAATGTTAAAATTATATATTGTGGGAACCAACTAAAATAGAACCAGCTAAATTTGTTAGAAAATATGAAAGGCAAAAGGTTATTACTCACCTAAATGAATTGTTTAAATTGCATCTTATTAAGTCCCCAGCTTTATGTATCCTGGGTCTGTTACCAGATAATACTACTCTGAGTAGAAGACAGAGGTTATGGGTACGTTTGGCAACTACAACAGGATGTAGAATAATACTGAGACGCTGGAAGTCATCTAGTTTATGTTGTGTTAAGGAACGCATCGAACTAATGACAAGGGTGGCTACATTTGAACGAGTCATGTACAGAGTCACGGGGAGAGAAGATATTTTCAATCAAGTCTGAGGCTCTTTTTTGACATTAATAGAGGGGATGTCTGAGTAGATAAATAGGTAGCACGCGATGTATCGGATGCAACTGATTGGTCAACTCAGAGGTCAGTATAAAGTATAGATGTAAGGCTCCTGTTATGGTGTTCTATTTATTTGTTTTCTTGGTTTTGAGATACGTTCATGTGTATGTTCTCATTAAAAGAAGGAAGTGAACTTTATATGTGTTTGAATTTTATATGATGATGATATGTATGTTCTACTGTCTGTCAAAAATACTAATAAAAAAATATCAAAGGCAGATACAAACTAAAGTCTCTAGTTACGACCAATTATGAACTTGAGAAACGTTGCTGGGGTTGAGTGCTGGCATTTCTACCTCCTGTTTTTTTGTGTTTTGGGGACATAGTTGATAGGGTTCATCCATCCATCCATCCATTATCTGTAGCCGCTTGTCCTGTGTAGGGTCGCAGGCAAGCTGGAGCCTATCCTGGATGACTATGGGCGAGAGGCGGGGTACACCCTGGACAAGTTGCCAGGTCATCGCAGGGCTGACACAGAGATAACCATTCACGCTCACATTCACGCCTATGGTCAATTTAGAGCCACCAGTTAACCTAGCCTGCATGTCTTTGGACTGTGGAGGAAACCGGAGCGCCTGGAGGAAACCCACGCGGACACGGGGAGAACATGCAAACTCCGCACAGAAAGGCCCCCATCGGCCGCTGGGCTCAAAGCCAGAACCTTCTTGCTGTGAGGTGACCGTGCTAACCACTGTGCCGCCCTGATAGGGTTCATATTTAATTAAAAAAAAAAAAAAAAAAGTTTGTTTTAGGCCACACCCACCTCTGGTTTAAATCTGAATACAGATACAACTTTTCACGTTTTCTTAGCTAAGAAAAAAAAAAAAGAGTATTTTACATACTATATGTGTTTTATATATATATATATATATATATATATATATATATAGGGACGGAGAGAGATAAAAAAGGACTTTACACCCTCCCTGTGCTGATGCATTCATTCTTCCCTACGTTAAAAGTCCTCCGAATTTTAGTCAGCCCAAACTGAATCACAGGCCGGTTTGAAAACAGACATTCTCAGGTCAGTTAAGATCAGAACAATGTATTTATTACTCAGATGTCAGGGGGTTGAGGGGTTCCTTCTATTTTTGTTAGTTGACCCCATTTTACATACTAAACCATTCTTTCACTGCAGCTTATCAAAGTCATGAGATGTAGTCAAACATTTTCATCTCATTTCAGCAGTTCCATCCAGCCTAGATTGCAATAAACATAGACAATCGAGTTTACGATACCAAGACGGCGAAAAAGGACTTTTTTGCTCCCTGATATTTTAATTAAAACCTTCAAGGTCAAGGTTCTTTATTGTCATTTGCATGTTTCACATGTAAACGAAATTTGTGCCTCAGGGCCAGCAACATATATAAATAGAAGAATTAAAATAAAAAATAAATATAAAAATAGAATATTAAAAAAAAATACATTTAGTGCAACCGTGATTAAAAAGTGTTCAGGTGAACAGTAAAAACTTCAATATGTGCAAAAATGCAAAATGAGGGGAGTGGGTGGGGGGCAGCATCAGAGCTTACGGTAGGCTTAGTGTTTATTAGTCTCACAGCTTCTGGGAAGAAGCTCTGCTGGAGCCTTGATGTTTTGGCCCTGATGCTGCAGAGTCTTTTTCCTGAGGGGAGGAGGCTGAATAGTCTGTGTACTGGGTGGGTGGAGTCACCCATGATGTGGGCCGCTCTGCTCCTGCACCGGCTGTTGTAGATGTCTTCTATGGACGGCAGGCTGCGACGGGTGATCTTCTGTGCTGTGCGCACCACCGTCTGCAGAGCCTTCCTGTCCACAGCCGAGCAGTTTCCATACCAGGAGGTGATGGAGGAGGTCAGCGTGCTCTCCACCACACACCTGTAGAAGCCATCTTAAAGTGACTTAAAGCAATTCAGCCATCTTGTTTAATTTTCATCTCCTCATAAGCATGAGCATTAAAAGTCATTTCTACAACAGATCAACATTAGTATTGTCTGCCATTTCTTGCCAAAAAGCAACTAAGCTGCTCGCTGAAGAAGGAAGCGACGGCTAACTAGCTTGACTTACAAACAACAAATTTCAGAAACGAATCCAAATAACCAAACAGAACTTTATACTTAGTTTACTTGCAAAATGTACAAATTAGACCACCAATGCAGGCTCTGTTATGTTGAAGTTTGAGATGTCAGCCATGTTCATTCGCAATTGGCAACTGGTTACAAGGTTCCACCCCTTTGAGAGATCTACCAATCCGAATAAAGCGGAAGCCATGCATCCAGGTGGGACAAACCGAAAGGGCGTTGTCCAATAAACATCAAGATATTTTGCATCCACCCACACTTCATTTACTCCCAGTGAAACCGTGTGTCCGGGCAGAGCTCAGAATGACACACTAAAAGCTAGATGTCCAATGATTTGTTCATTTTTCTTCCTATTCCAACAGTGAGTACACAACACCTAATAGACTACTTGATGCACAGGCTTGAGTGGGTGTTTGTTAGCTCTATGTCAGGGTCTTCAAAGGAGATTTCCCTGCACGCTGCACTGTTAACCAGAAAACAGTTTGAGTTTAATGAATGAACAGTGCTATACTGTAGTGAGGTACTTACTCATTTGATTCACGAAAATATTGAAGTACACCAACGCTAATTGAATACGATCAACACTTTGATTTCATTGCTGCATTTTAATGAAATTGTGGTCTTAAAGCAACCACCCTTGATTTACCGTATATCAAGAGTAATATGACAGTTTTAATTACTATTTTACATTATATCCCTCATCAAAAAAAAATCCCATGTAGGGATTGGCCAAGGATGGCACACATGACATATAATAGTTCCACCATTGATTAAGCAATGTATCTTGTGATGTCAAAAAAAAAAAAAAAAAATGGATATGGTGTGCGTCAGTCATGGTATATCCTGGATATACCATGAACTGACGTCACAATTTGAAGCTACACGGCCGACTCGAGTCATAGCTCGAGTGTGTGTAGATCGACATAACATGATCATGCCTAGTGAGGCAGGCGATAGCATGGTACATTACACATGCGCAGTTTGAAGGTCGCTCCGAAGTGAACAACAAACATGGCTGCCTCCAGTGAGTTTATGCCTAGATTCAATCTTAACGCTTTTAGTTTGGAATTTTTTACTGCGGGATATAAATCTAATATACCATGTACTGAGAGGCACTGGGAATTATGGATTCTCTTCGGGGCCTGGCGTAGTACTATTTGCTTCGGGCTGCACCCCTCAGAGGATCCATAATTTCAACCGGAGCCTCTCAGTACATGGTATATTTGATTAATATTCTGAAATCAAGTATACTTTTGGTGCTTAGAACTACATTATAAATAACTGTTCATAAAAACTTCCTGCAATGCCATCCACATCACATAATTTCAGGGTCAGGGCCCCGAGGTTGAGAACTTTATTTGACATCATTATAAGGTACTACTGAATCTTATGTACCGGTATTGGACGTTAGAGTGACTCTTTAAAACTCTCTGAATAATCCCCAGGCTGAAGTATTGGCACCACACTTAAACATGCACACATCTACATATAACTGCATTCATTTATTTATTTATTGATTGATTTGATTTGATTGATCTGGAGAAGGGGGGAAAAATTAGCTTTTCTTTGTGTCTACCATATCCAATGTGCTCCAGTGGCATACTTTAATTGAATTGTTATATTTGCTAAAGGGGGTGGGGGGGTGTTCCTGCTTGACTTCGACCATGCATTGTTTACTTCTGACATGTATTCTGATAAATCCCACCTCCTGTGCTATGACTAACTAGCTGTTCTGACTTGTAAGGAATATCATCTCACTAATGATCGGCGAGTTGGCTTAGTGGTTAGCGTGTCCGCCTCTCGATCGGGAGATCGCGATTTCTACTCACGATTGGGTCATACCAAAGACCATCATAAAAATGGCACCTACTGCCGTCTGGCAAGGCACGCTGCAATACAGATGCGAGTGGGGAGTCAGACTGTCGTGGTTACCAGAGGACAAGCCCCCCACTGTAACCCTAGCTATGTACGGTAATAGACGAGAGGCTGAGGGCTACGGAAACGGAGATCAGCGCCGCCTAATGCGCCATACGGTGCGGGAAGGACTTTAGAATACTGGCTGGTGTTGAGTGGTATATCAGATATAATCCATTCACCTAGCATGATACTTAACAAGTCGAAGACGAGTTCAATATCATGCTAGCTGAATGAAATATATCTGATATACCACGAAAAAAAGCCAGCCAATATTATTTTTATTATAATACATACACATTCGATGGAACGATTATAAATTTTACAAAAAGTTAACAAGGTTTACAAATTGTCACAGCTGCTTGCTAGTGCAGAAGTTTTACATGTAATACGCATCTTATGGCATTTTCAATTCACTCTGACAGTTTACTGCGGGTGAACTGAAAATGCCATAAGATGTGTATTACTGTTCGCCGCTGGTGAACAAAGAAATGCTTCTGCACATGCGCAGCCGAAAACTCTCTCATTGGATATTCGCATCAGCTCCGATGTGTGACGTCATGTTGTCTTGACAACCGTGCAATACTGTAAACCGTATTCAACGCTCATTCTCCATTGGGTAGAGTGACGTAATACACGTATGATAAGTGATATGCTACACATACGGGCCACTTTTTCCATGGGATAAAAACGTATTCTATTCCCTTCTAGTGGGTTTATTGATGGCATGCAGTATTGTTATCATATCGCTTATCCTCCGTGTATTACGCCACTCTCCCCAATGGAGAATGAGCGTTCAATATTGTTATAATATTGCACGTTTTCAAGACAACACGACGTTGCATGTCGGTGCTCATGCAGAGAGCCAATGACAAAACTTTTCTCCTGTGCATGTGCAGAATCATTTCTTTGTCGGCTGGGAAAGAGAGAAGATGAGGCTAGTCCAGTGCCACTGCTAGGATTAGTTATGCTATAATTAAGCACTAAATAAATAAACTAAAAACCAAAACCAAAGACCTGTTGAACACCCAAAAAGCTACCAAAACTTCATTATATATTCTTCACACATATTTACAAGAGAAAAACATATCAACGAACATCGAAAAACTGGAAAAGAGACACGGAGATGTAAAACTAACGTGCTAGTGAGTGACTGTGACAGTTTGTAAACAAACATGGCCGTAAAGTTTGCTTTGTTAAAAGCGGAAGATTTTGAGAGAATTTTGGCTCCGTTGTATGTAGCTGTAGATGTCGATTTTAAAAGTAACTAAGTAAATTACACAGGGAAATGAATACTTAAGCCTGAGTGAAAAATGCTGTGGTGAGTGTGCATGGAAGAAGAGTCTTGGGGCAGAAATCTTAGTTTCTTGGTTGTTAACCTGTACTACTGATGAACGCTACAGCGTCTGGAAGGTGAATTAAAGCTAGCGTTGGCCTTCAAGAATGCTGATACGAAGAGAGTGTGTATGTATGTACAGTATAATAATAATATTGGCTGGCTTTTTTTGTGGTACATCAGATATTTTCCATTCAGCTAGCATGATATTGAACTCATCTTTGACTCATTCAATATCATGCTAGCTGAATGGAATATATCTGAT
>JAODLJ010000007.1:38065277-38075915 GCA_027576115.1 Cathorops melanopus
ATAAGTTAAACAGATGTTATATTAAACTTTGTCTTGTCAACATTTTGGAAATTGTTTGTGTTCATTGAGATATTGTTGAAAATGTTACTTTTCAAAGGGGGTGTACTCATTTACGCTGAGCACTGTATATAAAAAACATGCTTTATTTAAGAACCAGATATAATATACAGCATACTGCGCCAAAACCGGGTGGCACGGTGGTGTAGGTGGTTAGCACTGTCACCTCATAGCAAGAAGATCCTGGGTTCGAGCCCAGCGGCCGGCGAGGGCCTTTCTGTGTGGAGTTTGCATGCTCTCCCTGTGTCTGCATGGGTTTCCTCCAGGTGCTCCGGTTTACCCCCACAATCCAAAGGCATGCAGGTTAGGCTAATTGGTGGCTCTAAATTGACCGTAGATGTGAATATGCTTGGAGAGGAGATGGGTGCCACCAAGCAATCTAAGCCCAGAGAAGAGAGATGAGTGACTATGTCAGCATCTCTCATGACTGCAATGCAGTTACGGGAATGAACAGAACAGCACAAGAATCTGGAGATATGCTTTTAAATTATTGCAAGAATCTGCATTGTATCTGGAGATTTTTTTTGACAATGCTGTGATCAGAGAGTACCTAACGTGGATTTCATCATATATGAGTCATAGCTTGAAATATCTGTGCAAAACCATCTCCCAACTCAGGTATTTTATGCAATGGTATACCAACCATGTTAAAAAAAAAAAAAAAACTGGGATTTTTTTTCCTTTTAAAAGAGGAAAGTTTTAAAAATTTTACTTTCAAACAAAGGAAAGAGGCTCCTGAGTAGCACAACAGAAACGCATTTGCCCGATCATCCAGAGATTGCTCTTTTGAATCCTGATGGTGCCACAGCCCAGGAGGTCAAGAGAGTAAAATTGGTCTGTACTCTCAGGGAAGGGTGGCATACTCTCTCTCCCCTGTCAGTTATGGGTGTCTGTGCATACAGAAGTGGGAAGATAGCATTTTCCTCTGAGTGTGTTATCCCACCCCCTAACATTCCATAAGCAGCATTTCAAAAAGATGCATTCAGCTGGCGTCACATGCCTTGGAGGAATGACCTTTGCCCTGGTTGGTAGCCGTCGGAGACCTGCCTGTTGGGTAGGAATTGGTCATTTCTAAATTAAGGAGAAAATTGGGGGAGGAAAAATAAATAAAATGTTCATTGTATCTTGAATATTCAGTAGGTCATTATTTAACTTTAAGCAAATTAAAGCTTGTGTTTAGATGACAATCTGATTGATGTGATCTCAAATGATCATCAGGTTTGTACAAAATTGTGGAGCCTAAGCCAGTTTGAGTGGCTTTAAAGCAAAAGGGGGACATACCAAATCCGAAGAAATTCTGAAATTTATATAAAAACTTTAGAAGAAAAAGTGAAAAAAATTGTAATGAAAAATTAGGTATTAAATTTCAAATATTTTCATGAGCAGGCTCAGACATTTGAGCCCACTGTTTATACAGAATGCCATGTATCTGTCATGTACAGATGCCATGTTCATTCACATGAAACCATACATGGTGCTTAACCGGTGCTGCATGACATGTTTACAGCATTCATTCATTCATTTATCCTTCATAACTGCTTTATCACAATCAGGGTTGTGGTTTAATTTACTAATTTATTTATATTTTGGACCAGCACCTTTCTGCTGGAGTGGACAGGTTCTTCAGAATTCCTTCAGGAGTGGGTGGATGTGGGAATAAAAACTGTCCCATGCTCACCTCCAGCAAGTAATCCTATGAACACTATCTTTAAATCAGTGGTCCTCGAAATGGAGTCTGAGGATCCCTATGGCTCCTTAAAGCATAGCCAGGGGATCCGTGATTTTATTTATTTCAGTACAGTGGTGGAAATCACAACCCATCTTGTGTGTGTGTGTGTGTGTGTTACATATTAAGGACTGGAACACATTTTTAATCAACAGAATTAGGACTTTTTTTGGCAAGTGAAGACATTTTAGCTGGTCCTCACTTCTTCAAAGGGCTGTTTGAGGGTTAAGACTTAGTTTTAGTGTTCAGTTTAGAATTAGGTTTAGGTTAGGGTAAGGGTTGAGGTTAGGCATTTAGTTGTGATGTTTGAGGTTAGGGTAAAGGGTTAAGGAACTGAATGAGTTTAATCCAATCCTCAATAACTCAAACAAGTCAGCTTATAAATAACATGTGATCCTAATGTGTTCTGATGGAAGAAAGTTCAGGATAAAGTATTTCTGGCTGCAAAAAGGTTTGTGATGCCCCATATTTCTTCTATCCATCCATCACCTGCAACCACTTATCCTGTACAGGGTCGCGGGCAAGCTGGAGCCTATTCCAGCTGACTATGGGCGAGAGGCGGGGTACACCCTGGATAAGTCACCAGATCATCACAGGGCTGATCCATAGAGACAAACAACCATTCACTCTCATATTCACATCTGCTATCAATTTAGAGCCACCAATTAGCCTAACGTGCATGTCTTTGGACTTTGTGGGGAAACCTAAGCACCCGCAGGAAACCCACGTAGACACAGGGAGAACATGCAAACTTCACACAGAAAGGCCCCCATCGGCCACTGGGCTCAAACCCAGAACCTTCTTGCTGTGAGGCGACAGTGCTAACTCCTACACCACCATGCCGCCCCCCATATTTCTTTCATATGGTAAAACCTGTATGTTCTTTAAATGTAGTGTTGGTTGCTGTTGTTTCTCCGCACCCAGCATCTTACATTATTTCAATTAGAAAAGTCCTATATTGGATAAATAATTTTATACTATTATACTGCTTTTGACTTATATTTGTGTAAAATGATGTAATCTGTAATCTACACTAGTTTTTTGTTTCATAAACAGATCAATGTTAATAATAGTAGATGTTTAGTAGCTACTAGAGGCACTGTTAACATATGAAAATTCTCTGTGTGGTAATAAGTTTGAAAAAAATAGCTCAGACTTGCATCTTAATGTGGGATGAAACTAGGATAATGGCTAATAATAAACACTAAGACGTCGTTACATTAAAGATTCCAGATAAATCTTACAAGTCACCCGAAGCCATTATGTTAAATAAAGATAAATTGATGAGAAATGGCTGTGCAACCTGTACAGTTCCTAAGTCCCAATGCTGATACAAATGAATTCCCTAAGCTGACACTAGAGCTGTATAAGAGTCAGCCTTGCCCATTCCTTCAGGTCTCTGAGGACTTCACCCACAGGCCACTTTCTCTTTTCTTCAGGCTGTTTGAGCCATGGGAGTTTTCACCCAGGCTTTCCAGTTGCTGCACTCATTTTTCACCAGGCTTTTCGGGCTGCAGCTGGGGAAAGGTAGCAGTCAGCTCAGCACCATTGCTTCATAGAGTACAACATGTGTTTGAGTTGGCTCCCCTCAAGACTGCTCTGTAAGCTAACATCGATCATATCAATGACAAAATATGCGCACATACACTCTATCACTACTATCAACAACAGTCCCTGTAGTGCATGCCCAGGACCTCTGGGATGAATAGTCCTAGAGCAGATACTGAGGTTTTTGGTGTCAGAAGAATGTTTAACAGAGTTTTCATTCATTCTCTCTTTCTTCATCCTTGATGATTACATTTTAAAAAGGGGCTGTAGGTCAGTGTAGATTGTATTTATATATGAAAAGGGGAGAACCATTTTTTTTAATTGGCAGACAACATAGGAAATTAATTCATTTTTCCATGAAATTATTTTTTAAATGAACATATTGACCCATCTTCAATTGTTTTGACTCATTTCACAACATCTATCCATTATCTATATTGCTTTGTCAGGGTCATGGGGGAAGCTGTAGCCAATCCCAGCTGACTTCAGGCAAGAGGCAGGGTACACCATGGGCAAATCACCAATCTATCTATCACAGGGCTATAATAACCATTCACACTCACACCTATGGGCAATTTATAGTATCCGGTTGACTGAATCCACATGTCTTTGGACTGTGGGAGGAAACACACTCCGACATAGGGAGAATATGTACGATCCAGGCAGAAAGGCCCCAGTCAGCCACAAGGTTCAAATCCAGAGCCTCCTTGCTGTGAGGCAACAGTGCTAACCACTGCACCAACATGCCACCTCATTTCCCAACGTAAAGTCCAGGAATTAAATATTCATGAATCCAAATAAGAAAAAAGCCTATTGCAGGGCATCCAAAACTCAGTCTACAGGCAGGCGATTCTACAGGCTGTTCTCAAGTTAAGATGTGTGCTCTGGTGAGAAAATAAATAAATACAAACTCCCAGTGAGTGGCCGTTCTGCAGGAGGGAAATGGTCAAAGCTGACAGGAAATTTATACGAACGCAAATAAACACTCTTTACAACTGTGGTTAGCAGAAAAGCATCTCAGGATGCATAATGCATGACCTTAAAATGGATGAGCTACAAAAGAAGAAGCCCTCGTCCAGTTTCACTGCTGTCAATGAAAAGCAGGAATTTGGAGCTCCAGTAGGCACAGGCTCACCAAAACTGAAGAGATGAAGATTGGAGGAGGAAAAAAAAACTTGCATGGTCTTCTTCCAGAGAAAATATATTTGATATAAATTGTATCAACCAGTTGGTAATTTCTAATTCTACACTTCTCAGAAAATTTCATTGCTGTACTGTACACACTTGGTTCTTAAAAGAAAGGAGATGAGCTGATCTGAGATCACAGCAGTGCACATGATGATACCTCTTATTATTCATTCAAACTCAACCCATTTTTACATTTGCACCATGTTTCCAACTGCTTTGAGGATCATGAACATACCACGCATATACAACTTTGCAATTGTAAACCCTAATACTCAAGGAAAATCCAAATAAGTTGTTAAAATTAATGCTGCTGTGTATGTAAAAGAAGGGAAAATCTCAGTGTTCAATGAAACAGTTTTTTTTTTCTATCATACCACTTAAGAACATGTGCTGAACCATGATGGGTTTTAAATTGGCAGGACCTTTTTAAATAAACCTACCCAGCAATCAGTCAGCCACGAAGATCAGGAAGCAAAGAGCAACTGTCAAGAACTGGATATATGCTGTTGGTGAAGTTGCTGGGAGGAGGGTATAAAGTGTGTGGTAGAAAGAAACAGCTGGAGAGCAGAGTGACAGATTTGTTTTGCCCTGTGATAATACAGTGACACAACACAGGATGAATTAACTGAGAGTGGATTGTCTGGTGAATCTACTTTCACAGGACTGAGGAACTAATGGTTGACAAACGAGTGTAGATTTATCCAAGTGGCAGAAAGGGAACCTGACAGTCTAGCTACTATTAAGACCTGACATGATCTGTGATATCTTAAATAGATTCCTGAGTGCAAGGAAAACACTTCAAGAGCCCATTTGTGGTATTGGTACAGACAGTACCGTGAACTGAAGAAGTGAAACGGTAATGTCATAAAACTCTAAATTAGGAAAAATGCAACAATACAAAATTAATAAAACAATTAAAATTATACTGTTGTAACTGCATCAAGTGCCACTTGTGTAGGCACAAAATAAACTATGCTTAGCAGCACAGTTTGTAAGACAGTTGGTATGGAAGCTTTTTGAACTCATTAATCAAATGCCAATGCATTTTGCAATTGGCAATTCAGTGTGCAATTTCGTCATGTAATCCTCAACTCGGTAGGAATTATTTTTATTAAAATGTGAGTGAAAATTTAATTAAATGCATTTTGTCAGTAACAGCGCTGAAAACCTGAGTTCAGAGCAGCCTTCAAACATGACCGCTCCGGACTACAACTCCCAAGCACCACAGCATCCCTGTCTCCGGAATATTAACAAGTGCACCTGTGTCCTATTTGCCAGTAATCACTTCCCTATATACAGTGGATATAAAAAGTGTACACACCCCCGTTAAAATGATAGGTTTTTCTGATGTCAAAAAATGAGACCACGATAAATTATTTCAAAACTTTTCCCACCTTTAATGTGACCTATAACCTATAAAATTATTTATCGTAGTCTCATATTTGTTTTTTTTTTTACATCAGAAAAACCTATCATTTTAATGGGGGTATGTTCATTTTTTATATCCACTGTAAGCTCAGCAGTCACAAATATCTGTTGTGAAGTATCGTTCTGTGTCTTTCTACCTGATCATACCAGGACTTCCTGCCTGGCTACTCGTGCTTTGACTCACTTTACGTTTATTTTTTGACTCGGTTTCCTCACCTGTCCTTTGACATCCTGTTAGTTGATTGACTGACCCATGCCCGTCCCTGACTATGTCTTCAGCTTACTGATATGGATTTGTTGACAGTTTGCGATGCACCCGCTCTCCCCTGCGCTTGCATCCATGAGTGTCTGCACCCTGACACATTTCGTATTGCAAGGGATTTTTGGCCTCTTTATTCAAAAGTCAATTCATTTTGCAGTTGGAAAGTCAATGTGCAATTTGATCATGCAATTTAAAAATATAGTCTGCAGTTGGCAATTCAATACGCAAAATGCCAGTGCAATCCTCAGTTCAATTTGAATTATTCTGATTTAAAAATTAAAATAAAATCAATGAATTGCATTTCATATTGCCATGGTTTTTTGACCTCTTTATTCTAATGACAATTTATAAACAGCACTACAGTCTATTGCATTATTACAGTGGCACCTGTCAAGGGGTGGAATACTGTATATTAGGCAGCAAGAGAGTTCTTGAAGTTGATGTGTTGGAAGCCAAAAAAATGGGTCAACAAAAGGAACTGAGTGACTTTGACAAAGGCCAAATTGTGATGGCTCGATGACTGGGTCTGAGCATCTCCAAAATGACACATCTTGTGGGGTGTTCCCAGTATGCATTTATGGTTAGTACCTACCAAAAGTGGTCCCAGGAAGGACAACCAGTGAACTGATGACAGGGTCATGGGTGTCAAAGGCTCATTGATTTGCATGGGGTACAAAGGCTAGCCCATATGGGCCAATCCCACAGAAGAGCTACTGTAGCACAAACTGCTGAAAAAGTTAATGCTGGAGAAAACAAAGGTGTCAGCATTAACTCCAGGTGTGTGTGATCAGTATGCCCCGCCCTCTGGCCATGCTGCTTCTGGCTGCCTAAAACAATAGTGCCGAAGCGCCGCTGTTTCTTCAGCACGGTGGGAGCAGTTGGGCGAGGAACGGAGTGCTGCTTTGATGGTGGTTTTCTGGAGCTGCCGTCACATATGTTTCAGCCTTACTAACACACCAGTCTTTCAGGCGCTTGGTAATAATGTTCTTTGTGACTTTGTTAATCATTTTGTGTTTGTTTATCTTGACAATTTTTTTTCTTCACCTACCTTACAATTTCACCATTACCATGTTAGACAGGTTTTACAGTGCATCCTAGAGAATCAGTTGTATACCAAAGCTGAGATGTGTGAATTTCACAAGGAAACTATTTCATTCTTGGGCTTTGTTGTTTAGACTGTTGTCATCCAGATGAACCCTGCCAAGGTCAAAGCAATGTCTGAATGGTCTACTCCTTCCTCCTGTCGAGAGTTGCAATGTTTTCTTGGCTTTGCTAACTTTTTTTATAGACAATTTATCTGCAACTATAGATCCATTGTAACTCCCCTCACTGCACTCACATCATCTAAGCGTCCGTTTCTCTGGGACAGTGAAGCTGATAAAACCATCTCCTTGCTCAACTCTAAGTCATCCACCATGATAACAGCATAGTGCAGGACAAGTCCCACCCATCACATGCACTGTTCTCCCTCCTGCCATCTGGCAGAAGGTACCGTAGCATCCAAACCATCACTGCCAGACACTGCAACAGCTTCTTCTCCCAGGCAGTCAGGTTCCTCAACTCACTTTTACCCCTGAAGAACTGACAGTTCAAACTGAAACTAGTGTCTCATCCATTTCTCATCCATTTGCAATACACTGCCCAGTGGCACACATGGGCACAATGTTCACTTTGCACTTGTCTTGTCTCGTTGTGATATGCTGGTAAAGCTTGAACACTTCAAAATGAACTACATTCTCTTGTATAGTTGCAATAAAATGAACATTTGCATACAAATGCTACTTTGCTACAATGCTACTTTGCACCTTCTGATTTGTTTTTTATTGTACTTGGATAGCTATATGTTTTAGATAGCTAATGTCGACTTGGATAGTTATTTATATACACTTGTTTTGTAATCTTCTATTTTCTCTATAAATGCACCATGGGGAGCTTGAGGGAGATGGTATTTCAATGTACTGTATTTGGACAGAGTGACAATGAAGGTCTCTTGATTCTGGTTACTGTCAAGGTTCCTTCCTCATGTCATCTCAGGGAGTATTTCCTTGCCACGTCTAACTTACGCATTAGAGATACATTTCTAAATTTAAAATTTATATCCATAATTTATATGAAATGTATTTTGGTAAACCTGCTTTGTGACAGTGTCCATTGTTAAAAACACTATACAATTAATATTAAGTTGAATTAAATTTGAATTAATGTGGCCCATTACGTCAAATGAGTTTGAAACCTTGGTGCTAGGGTAAGTTTTGCAAAGAAGCATGGAAACCCATCGACTGTTAGGAACAGTACAGAGAGTACTTAAGAGTGCAGAGAGCATGAATCACATTTCTGATAACTTATCACTTCTACTGCCTGTGGAATTGTTGAAGTTAATGCACATTTTCATTTTAGCCTTTTAGTGATTGAAAGGACTGTGCATTCTTGCAGTTGTATTAAATGAACTTGTCATTATGATAGAGAAGAATTACTTTTTAAAGCTCTTTTCTGTAATATTAGTCTGAAATGATAAGCACATAAATTCACAATTACTTTTGCACTCGGATAGCTTTTGAGATATTACGTAAAAGACTTGAAAAAAGTCTAGATAAAAGTAACATATGCTGACACTTTTATTGCAGGCTGGTAGACCATATAGTTAGAGGTTGTGGTTTCTTTATTCATTTTTGCTTTGGTTATCTGACTTAAATAGGAGGCACATGATCAATCTTGTATGCATCTCTCGCGCTCTCATATATATAAAACAGAATTTAGTGGGCTACTTGGGTGGGTGAGTGTGTGTATGTGTGGGGTGTCAACTCATTAATACCTTAAACACTTATTCTCCTGCTGGGAATGTGTCAGAGTCCATGAAGGAGATTTAATCACACAAGGCAAAGTGCCATGTCGATTCTTCAACTTGAGGCAGGCTTGGCTGTGCTCATTCTCTCCGGCATTGCTGTCAGCCCGAGTTGTTGTATAAGGTCTGTTCTGCAGATGTGTTTCTGTTCCAATGGGGCAGAAGGACTAAAACTGGGAACCACAAAATAAGAGAAGTAATATTTTACTGAAAGAGTCTTGTACAAGGCAGATATATCAAATTCAGAAGAACATACTAGAGATTTTGTTCGATTAATCAATCTATACATATACAGCCACCTTCTTCTTCTTTCAACAGCTCCCGTTAGGGGTCGCCACAGGGGATCTGTTCCGCATATTTAATTTGGCATAGATTTTATACCGGATGCACTTCCTGATGCATCCCTCCCCAATCTATCCGGGCTTGGGATCAGCATTAAGTATGCACTGGCTCGTGCAACCCCAGTGGCTAGGTATTTTAATCTATACATATACCACAGATAGTTGAATTTACACAAAGCCTTATTATGAGACTCATGGTCTTAACTAGCTATGAGGATGCCAAGGTTCAGACATCATTCGTTTTTGGAGGGTACCCCACTTCACATAGCCTCGCTCCAGTTGTCAAATTCATAATAGAAACACAGTTTAACTATATTATGCATTAACTCAATAAAAATTAAATAGTCTAACTGGAATCAGAGCAGTTTATGGAAGAATAGTAGGATAAAATAACATTGATTAGAAAATATCAATGCAATACACATTCAACATTTCTGCATTTCTAAAAATTACTCCTGGCTTAGTAAATGGCATCTCATCCTCGCTATTGAGCTAAAAACTCGTTCTGAAGATCACCCTTGGATGTGTGGCTTTATTATACACGCTAAATTGTGAATAGTAGATGCTAACAGGAACATTGCCCTTGAAATAATTCCCTCAAGGACACAGTGAAGGTAGGAAGTTAAAAACTACATTCTCTGAGTACTGTACACCATCTTTTAGTCAGCATTAAATTCTTCTGCATTGGGTTGATGAATAATAGTCGGTGGATTTAGAGTATGTGTTAGTTGGCATTAAGTTACAGTATGATCTACTTGAAAAAAAATCTGTACCGGTACCCTTGGGTCATCCGAACCTTTGGGAAATATATCCTAATACTGTAACAGTGAGACTTTAAAAGTAAAAGTACCAAAACTTAAAACCAGGAAGAGGAAAAAAAAAAGTGGCAGGTTGAGGTCATAGTGGAAATGTAAAAGTACAAAACTGACTATTGACTCAGTAATAGAGCAGCAATAGTTCAACACCAAACATCACTAAAAATGTAATGTACAAAACATGGTTGCTGATCCAGGTTTATGTTGTCCACTGTGGGCATGTCAGAGTGACCCCTTGACTTTGACAATAGGGATGGTTGGTGTTTTAATATAAATCAAATCAAGTCAAGCAGACATTATTACCATTACTCTCATCACATACAGACGACACACATGACTGTCATCTGGATGATGCTACAGAGCCTTAAAGGCCCACACTTCCAGACTCAGGAACAGCTTCTACCCAACAGCCATCAGTGAACTGAACTCAG
>JAODLJ010000007.1:38847966-38858466 GCA_027576115.1 Cathorops melanopus
GGATAGATTAGGGATAAAATTGGCTCATGTCTTGGGTCATTCAGATTCTGTAAAGCTGCTTTGCGACAATGTCTATTATTAAAAGCACGATACAAACAAACTTGACTTGACTTGACACGCACGCAACGAACTGAATTTCACAATGTAGGCATTTGAAGGACTTGACATTGCCTCAAACAATGCTTGTGCAACATTTTGGGCTGAACATAGCCCAGCTTTAAACATGTGTGTAGCAGCATTTTATATTTTTCTGCCTATAACATTTGACACTTCCACTTTACAAAAAATGCTTAACCAAAACTATGCGGAAATGCTTTAACTTTCACTGTGTCTATCTTTATGGAAAAACATCTTGAGATGAGGAGTCAATTTTTGTTTGGTTGCCATCCACAAGTCTATTTGTTACATGTAAATAATGGTTAAAATATCTAGGGATTTGCTCGAGGAAACCGATTAGATCAACATAGCAACAGAAAATCTGAATAATGTGCTCGATGAGCCAAAGATTAGATATTAGATTGGCATATTAGCATTATATTACGTCCTCTGCTGTAGCAGGATTCGGTCAGTCCAAACATGGATAAACAGTCTCACAAGCTGATTTCCTCTTAAATAGTGCTGCCTAATGAATATGCCCTGTGTGGAATCTCAAAGGTGGGGCCTTTAAAGCAAGATCATAATGACATTATTACATTGTTGACACAGGTTAAATGCCGGAAATATCTTTTATAGCAAGATCATAATGACATTATTACATTGTTGACACAGGTTAAATGCCGGAAATATCTTTTTAATGCTTGGATGAAAACAAGTGGATTAACATTATGACATATTTCCTATTCACACTTGCAAAAATGAGTGCAAAGTGCTAAAGTAATTCTTATTTAATAAAACTTTTTGTTTATACATATGCATTTTAATGCAGCGAAAATAACTGTCCCAGCAGTCTCTTTAGTCAGGTTACATTCCTTTTCCTTCTCTAAACACAGTACATTTGTGATCCTGGTAGTACTTTTTAGATTAAAATAATTTCAAAAAGGAAAAAAAAAAAAGCAAATATTGCCACATATTGCACCATGAAAGGACAAGACCCAAAACATCTTTCTGGAAAGTTCCAGCAGCATCCATGAAATGAAAGTGTGTTTTCAGAAGGCACTATCTTATTTCAATTCATCAGCATTTCCACAAAATAAAGAGGGACAGCCTTCAGTCACACAGTTTCACAGAAAAACGACTGGCGAGGCCGTTGTGGAAGTCAGTGTTGGTTTTGGCTGGGAGAAGCGAGATGAGTCGGTTTGAGGACAGTGTCCTTGGGGAAAGCCTGTTTGTATGTGGGGTCACCGCTTCCTTCATTCCTGCTCCACACAGGAAACGTCTGGCCTGTCCAGCAACTCGAACAAACACCAGAGTACTTGCTTAGAATCACTCAGATCTGAAGCACTGCAAGTCTAAAAGCAGTTCTGCCTCATTTCGCATAAATATTTAAACCAACAGAGCAAACAGGCAACAGAACACCTACTGTGTTGAATTCACTTCGACTACTTTGTTCATTCAAGGCATTCATTCAACACCACAGATTATTGCTGTGCAGTTGTTCAGTGAAGAACGGTGAAATGTTCCCTTATTATGGCCTGATTTTAGAGCCAACAGTTTTGTGGAAAAATATGAAACAGCCTCTCTAGGTAACCCTTATGAGTAACTCCGTGCAGCCATAAGACTTCATGACCATTAATACCTGGGAGAAAATTCAACCTTGCTGTAGTGTGAATGTAACAACCAGAGTGTATAAATGACTAAAAAGAAATGAAAACACAGAACATCTGCAGAGTGACCAGATCATCACCAACAGAAATGTGCTTCATCTTTGAGGCTCACCGTTGAGCCGTTTTCAACATTGAACCAAAAAACATTTGTACTTGTATGATGATATTAGTATAGCAAACAAAAATATAGTCTACGGCTTTAAGCCAATAAAGCCTGAGCCCCTAGCGAGCAACAACTTTGTGCATATAAGGAAAGGTTTTTTTGTTTTCTTGCAAAGGCTCAGCTTTTCCTACGGTACTTCCTCTTTTCACATCCATAAGTCCGGTCATGTTTATAATATTTCAAAAAATATTATGCACATTTATCACTAAACAAAACCAAAGAGGAGGTTCTACAGTAATTATACACATTATTAATGGGTTAAACATGGCTGAATTCAGGAATGACCTAAACAGGAATGAAATGGCTGGAGTGGTCTAAAGAAGAGGCATTCTTACAGCTTTTAGTATCACAATGCCCTTGATTAAATGCCTGAAATTCTCTTTTAATGTAAACAAGTATTTACATGGCTCACCACAGAATTCAACGACAGTGAGGTACAAGCCTTTAAAGGAAAGATCCACCCTGAACAACTTGCATGCTAATCTTTATAATTAACATCTTCAATTGGATCTAAATAAAATTCTGAGTTGACTTTTTTTTAGTTTAAGTTTCTTCATCAACATATTGGTCTTTTTTAGTTTCCTACATTACCCACAATGCTGTTCGGCTACCTGCCGATAGTGGTGCCAAGTAGGATTTAGCCCTTCTTTCAGCTCTATCCAAAGAGACTCATGCAGCAGCGCACTAATCTTCCAGACTATCCCGCTCTCTCACCACCTCATCTAATACTGCTGTCAATGGTATTATGCTTGTCATCTCATAGATGTATCTTATAGTCTTTGCCATAACTCAGCACAGCTGCATCATTGCATTCATTTGCTGTCTCTACTACTTCTTGGTTGAATTTCTCATTAATATGACATTGAAAATCCCTGGAAAACGATGTGAGAAAATAAGCTTCTGCTTTTCTTTTGTTTTTAAGAGCTAACACCTAAACCTGGCTGTTATCCTTCGAGTTTGAGATCATAGAACTTTCTTCTATGAAACGCCATTAGTCCATAACTGGATTAGTAATGCCTCCCTTTAACATCAATGTGACAGACAACCTCTAACTTCTCACAGGAATAAAGAAAAATACAGCTAATTGGTTGAAAAATACATCAAATATTTCAATATGAACGTATTTAATGTATATTTCAGGGTGGAGTTTTCCCTTGAAGTTTTCAATCACTCACTTTCTTCCTGTATATATGATGATTTGTCAGTTTACTTGCTTTGTACACACATTGTTCACTTTAAAATGAGCAATGATGATTTTACACGGTAGGTGCCTAATAAACTGCCAACATTTTGTACTTGTGGAATAAATGCACCAGGCTCAGATATGCGCATTACAAAATGAATTAAACATTCGCATAGCTTTCCACAGAAATTCCTTGTCTACATATTCATTCAAATATTTTTAGGAATTATATATTACACCGAATGTCTTGGCGGGTGGCTAATCTTTCCACTCTGTCTAAGAAGAGTGAGGTAGGGGTGCACAGAGGGTCTGACCCAAAGGCACCTTTTTAAAAATAGCTACGCTTTGGGTTTGCTGTAGTTTGAGAAGGGAATACTTATCATGGAATGAGCTATGGGGGGGGGACCATGATATGCATGACTGTTATACTGACACATTATTTGTACTAGTTTTGCCACAAGATAAACCAAACACAATAATATACCATCCTTGTGGCTGTAAATACTTAAAATATGTAATACATAAATATATTTTAGTGTAAATCTAGAGACATTTGTGCAAATCCAGCAAGGAAAGTTATTGTCATCGCAGTCACAGTACATTCAGCAGGTTCTGAAGAAGCTAACATGAACCCAGTTGTGACACTAACCTCTGGATGGCAGTCTGGCTCTCTATACTCAGCGTATTCCTGTAATAACACCGTGAACCCAAGGCTGGCTATAGCATGGACGCTTGCCTCTGACTTTTTAAAACTGAATCCGTTCGTTTTTGAGACATTCACTGCACAATAAACAATATAAACTACTTAACATTAGGTCGATGAAAGAAGAGACTGATCATAAATGTAAAAGAAACTCCACCAGAACCTGCAGAGGCCCCCTTGGATTAGAAGTCCTCATAAGCTGATCAAGTATTAGAACTTTAATACTGAGAGAAGTCATTATGATCTGGATGACCTTTGCAAAAGCTGCCACCTTTCACCATCATCCCAGCACGAGAGCTGGGAAAAACAAAACAAAACAAAAAAACATTCCTCTGAGGGATCAGTTTCTCAAGTACCATAAAACAGGGTGCTCCCATACATGTATCCAATCTGACATAAAAATGACCTGTAATTCTGCAAGAGGTAGCTTTCTTTTCATTCCAATATCACTGAATTAAAACATTCCATGCAAAATATGTGAGACTGGTTCAATGCAAATGCACAAGTTTTCTGTAACAAAGCTAATATGTGCACTTGGAAAATTACATGGACGATTCCTGTTTTTTTTTTTCTTGCTTGACAGCCTCCTAGGTGTAGCCTAGAGTCTCCATTTCGCTGCGGTAGCGCTGCTCAGACACTTTGCTCTTGTGCTGTTTGCTCTCCAGGTGCAGGCGGAAGTCAGCCTCGTCGCTAGCACCCGAGTTGCACATGGAGCAATAGAACTGCCCGCTTGGCGTCACACACATGGCCAAGTCACGTGGGATTCTCTGCCTTGGCCGGGGGTTGTAATACGGTCCTGAAACTGACATCCAAGAAAATTGGTAAGGATACTTAGCAAACAAGATATTGTCAGCCGGCAAGATATCTGCACACAACATGAGTACATACTCTCACTGTCCACCGATACATGTGCTCATTCATGCACTTAATATCCACATCAAATATCAGAATGGTGAAAAAGTGACTCGGCATGGTTGTTGGCTTCAGACAGGCTGGTTTTAATATTTCAGAAATTACTGATCTCCACTCTGAGTTTGCACAGAATGATGTGAAAACCAAAAAACATCCAGTGAACAGGAGTTCTGTGGGTAGAGACATGATCCATCATGACATCATTCAAATAATTGTATTTTATTAGTTCTCTCAAAGCACCTTTACAGTCAGTCATCGGCACCCTAACCCCAGTGAGCAAGCCAAGGGTGGCACTGGAAAAAAGAAGACCTTCTGTTCAGCAAATCTAGAATATTTTACTACTCCTTTAAAATGACATGATATGGTCACCATGATATTTGTGGACATCTGACAATCAACCCATATGTGCTTGTTGTATATCATATTTCAGATTTAGTCCCCCTTTGTTATTATAATAACCTCTGCTATACTGGGAAGGCTTTCCAGTAGATTTTGGAGCATGCCTGTGGGTATTTGCCCATTAAGCCATAAGAGCATTAATGAAGTCGGGGACTGATGTTGGGTGAAGAGGCCTGGGGTACAGCTGGCATTCCAGTTCTTCTCAAAGATGTTCAGTGGGGTTGAGGTCAGGACTCTGTGCAGGCCACTCAAGTCCTTACACTCTAACCTCATGAGCATCATGGACCTCATTATGTGCACAGGGGCCGTCATGCTGGAAAAGGTTTGAGCTCCTAAGTTCCAGTGAAGGGAACTTTTAAAGCTACAGCATACAAAGACATTTGAGACAATTGTGTGCTTCCAACTTTGTGGCAACAGTTTGGTGAAGGTCCAATTATGGGCGTGATGGTCAGTTATCTACATACTTTTGGCCATATGGTGTGTTTCTAACAGAAAGTACTGCTTCTTTAATGAACAAACATGCATTCTTTAACCAGAGCCTCACTAGATAAGCTACAGTAAGTAATACCACTCCAGATGAGAGGTATATACAATAGGCTTAGGGACTAAACTAGACTTTATTTTAAGATGGACTTTATGCCTCACTATTTTTGGAACAGTACTTTCAAAATATAACTAAACCCAAAGCCTGGCCTGCACCCTGTGTCATGCGATTCATCTGAGTGCAATGTGGACTCTGCAAATGTGTGTGTGTGTGTGCGCATGGGAGAAGAGAGTGTGTTTGGAAGGATCAGTGAGGCCAAGTGTGTATGATTGAGACCTGCCACCATGCAGGTGACGCTCAAAAGGGCAGACTGACGTGAGCTGGAAGATCGTTTTGCAAACACCAAAGGCCTGGCACTGTGTTTAGTGAGAGTAGTGCGGTACCCACAGGACGGTCAGCTATCACTGAACTCTGCAACCAGCTGCTGAAAAAGATATGACTGCCAAAACTCAGCTCAGAAATGTAGCGTTTAACGTCACTGCCTTGACCACAGGCCAGAAACTAAATCCAATCTTCATGCAACACTGGAAGCATGTGATAGTCACAAATGGACTGCTATCTAAAGCAGCCACGTTATTGTAGCTTACTTTATTTATATTATATGAATAGTGGATATATAGATTTTTGAGGAATACAAAATATTATTGCAAATCCAAGATGTATGGATCCAAGATTAGTGGGTTTAGAAGCTGAACCATTCATATAGCAGTACAAAAGAATTCTCAGAAAATCCTGAATGGATGTTCTGAGCAATTAAAGTGCTTCTGGATGTGTAGTCCTGTAGATTTATAACTGAAGTTCATTACTGTTACATTCTGGATAGATCCATCATACATATCCGATACTGGTAGAAGTACCTATTTCAAACAGTGTTATGTATTATATTTTATTACATGAAACCCTTGAATATACCTGGCATAGCAGTGTTCATGTAGTTCCTGTGGTTCTTCAGTTTGTACTCATTCCCTTCTTTCCTGCAAGTCTGTCTCTGCCGCTGTGCGAGGTCTGCCGCATCCCTGCAAAAACATTGCTCTGAATAAAATTTGAGGGCATAATACATGAACTAAGATGATGAGGTTTCATTAAATGAGCTTACACATAAGGACCATGACAATGTACACCTAAAGTGATCATTCTTGACAGTTCTTTTGGTTTCAAGATTAAAAAGAATACATGATTATTTTAACCCCATCCCAACTGCAATGAACTAACTAGTCTAGGGTCACTGGGCTGATCAAACGTTCAATAGAACAGCAGGACGTGGTGTCCTGTGCTAGTTATCAGACTTATCTCACTCCAGCCACTCAGATATTTCAATGAGCTCCCTAGTTATCAGGACAAAACCAGGCAGAAGATAAAGCTGCTATGCAAATCTTCTTCATCGGTAAAAACTTTATCTTTCACTTCAGTTTCACGACAGTAAGATAGGCTTGTGCCAAAGATGCCTTTCTGGGTCGATTCAGAATTTGATCCTATTAAACTTTCATTGTTCAGTAACTGCTTCTGATCCTGGTCAGTGAAGTACAAATACATTCTGAATGGGATGTCAGTTTAGCATACCAAATACACTTTCACACATTCACTCACACCTAGGGGCAATTTAGAGTAGCCAATCCTTTTGGAGAGGTGAGGAAGAAATTCTGCTTAACCCGAGCTCAGGATCAAACCAGGAGTCCCGGAACTGTAACACAATTTTTATTATGGGTCCCAAACTAGGAACAGCATCCTGAATATTTATGTTTTTTTTCTTTTTATGTTCAGTGGCTTGAAGAGACTCACAAGGAGGTGGCATTGTGCTGGGCCTCGGCAAGCCGTACCCGTTTGGCATGGTTCTTGCCCTGGTAATGAGCATGGGCTACAGCAGGGGAGCTGAAGGAGGCATCACACAGCTTGCAGTAGTCGTTCTCTGTGGCCAGGATGACCCTGCTGGGGCTGATAAAGGATGCCTGCAGTGGGGGAGAAGCAAGGCGAGATTGGCTCCGATTACTATCTCGATGGTTTCACTGAACGAAGGCTTCCAGAGTGACACCACATGATCAGTGGGCAATTAAAACTGTGGCTATTTTCCATCACAGTGTACAGAAAGCAGCATCTTTAAAACAGAAGAACACACACATACAGTATATACATATACACACGAGGGTAAGTCAAAAAGTTCTAAGACAAATTGAAAAAAAATCTTTATTTATGAAAATAACAAAGCTATTTCTCTACATATCCTCCATTTAAGTCTCAACACTTCTGCAAGCGGTGTTTCCATTGGAGAATTCCTTCTTTGTAGAATTCTGGGGGATTTCTTTCACACCTTTTCAAAGACTTCCCAAACAGCTGTTCCCCACTCCCGTATCTTTCCTGTTAAAAGTATTCACGCCTTTCAATTACATGAAACCTGCGATGGATAACGTCGTAGGCGCCCAAATTAAGGTCAAGCGCCCAAAATATGCTACCAAAAGTAAAAATAATAAAATAAACCCAAATGTTGATTAAATAAACTTGGCTGCATAAAACCCTATGTCTTGACTTTCTTTTTTAAAAACACTGAAATTAGCGAGAATTAGCATGTATTTCTCATAATTGACACGAAATCTACACTATTCCCATGTTGTACCGGGTTCGTCGAACTAGCCGTAAGCCTCATGCAGAGCATGAATTCTCCATCAATGGTAATCGGCACGCCATGATTTCGTGGAGGAGCAAGACTCACGTAGTAATGACCAGAGCGGGATTTCCGCATTAGGTAAAGCTTCTTTCTTCTTCTTTTATATTGTTTTATGGTGGTTGGCAAACAGCTTTTAGGTGCATTACCACCAACTTCTGGACTGGAGTGTGAACCAGAATGTTTACTACCCTATTGTGCTAAATTCTCCTAATTCCTGTATCATTAACCTAAAAATAGCCCTATATCCCACATTATCTGACCTCAACTGCAATATCTCTCTGATGCCTAGTTTCATACGATTTAAATCGGGTGAAAGACCTGAATAGAAGAGAGCTATTCAGGACACAAGTGTGTGTATTTAAGATACAGCTTGCATCTTCAATACACGGTTGTGTAAGTGTGGGTGGAATCAGTGACTTGGAGCTTGGTCCTCTTGATGGTCTTAGACACTGGCCTTTCATCTAAACTAGGATCTTTTACCTGACTACATACTGTGAATTGCACTGCCAATTCTTGTCATGTGACTGAAAAAACCTTTCGTTACAGGAATGTTTCTTTGATGGCAACAGTGCATAACTTGCCTTTTCATTCACAGGTTCCTTTCCTCCAGGCTCTCCTCAGGCCCAACACATCTTTTAAATACCAACTAACTGTATTCTAATTTTTGTCATGTACATGAAGAGGGATTAATGCTGTAGACATTTTGCAATAAAGGTAAAACTAATATTCATAGATTTTTATTCATAACTTTGTAACTAAAAAAGCAGCAGATTTAAAAACACAGCACTGGGAAAACAGCATTTTGCGCATGCAGAAAAGCCCAAATTATCCTGTATCACGATGGAAAAAGCCCAATTTCAGAAATACAGGATGTAGCCCAAATTATCTAATTGAAAGGCCTGGATGTGGGCTAGTTTTTTCACTTTTGCCATTGTTGCGTCCTCAGGTAATGGTCACATGAATCTTGTACAGTAAAACAGTGTTTGTTTACCCTTTTTCTGCGTTGCCGTGGAGGTTGAACTGTCTACCCTGGTAATTATGGTAGGCTAGCCTGGTGATGTCTTGACTGTTTTTCATGAATGAGTCAAGAGCATGCTAACGAGTGCTTATGCTGCCGGTAATGTGGAAAAACTTGCACACTTGCCTCTTCGACAGAGTTAGGAAAGTCAGATTGTATGCAGATCTGTTTGTAGGTAGTCTAGCAAGGTTACAGTCCACAGAATGAGGCTGTCACAGCAGCACTACTTATACCAGGGATATAAATATGAAAAGTTGCCTCCCCCCATTCAGTCATGTAGGAGTACATCAGCTGTTCATCAGTATTATCTTCCCCCTTCCACTTTTTTGTTAGAGAAAGGGAATTTCAAAATGTTTTCATATAAACTTTTAATGAAATAATCTCCAGCCAAGGGCACTGATTTCTTGTAATGTGTGTGGGGGGATTAATTGCAGATGAGCTTCCATGTGCTGCGCCCAAGTGATGTCAGAGCATTGCCGCAAACGATCAGGGGGAATTTTTCTGATTGGTTGAAATATTTTCATTGGCGGCATTTATGAAATCATCGATGATGGGAGGAATTCTGCATAGAAACTGATTTTCAGAGATGGATATCTTAGTCGTGCAAGCTACTTATTTTCAATTATTCACATGAATCGTTAGTTTATATCATAAATAACAACTGTACTTTAGCCATGTGCTTTCTCTTCCTTTAAAATGTGGCGATATCAGAGTGACATTACAATATCCATACACAGTTCCATAACATTGAAATATATTCATAATGTTTTTCATATATTTATTTAACAATTAACTCGATGTACTTGCAATGCACAAGAAAAATAATTTAACACCAGCAGCAGGTTCAACACCTCTTTCCACCCATTGATTGTGAGAGTCCCTGGGAGGTGCATGCACATTCTGTGTATTCGGCTATGAGGAGACACTCTTTGTTGTGAAAGAGTGGTCCAGGTTCATCGTAAGTTAAGACCAAACTAAAGGACTACTTTGGCTATGACTTTGTTCAGGAAAAATCACATTAGCTTAACAATGGATCTTAAGAGGCAGTAAAAGATGCTCTTAACCTTAAGAGGCTTTTGGGAAACCCACCCCTGGACTGTTGCTCAGTGGTCCAAAGTCCTCTTTTCAGATGAAAGTAAATTTTGCATTTCATTTG
>JAODLJ010000007.1:39331346-39346241 GCA_027576115.1 Cathorops melanopus
ATAGTGGAGAATTTAGGCCCACGTGGTTCTAAATTCATTAATTGTTCTGTTTTGTTTTGTTTTAAAAAAGAATAAAATTGGAAGTCTATGATTCGAATTCAGTAGTTTTCGTTCCATTGAACAAAAATAACTGGGTGTCGGGAAAATTCTTTTTATGACCTGCAACTTGAAAAATCTGAAAGGCAGTACAGCTTGAAGACCTGATGAAAATCTTTACATTTCTTTGCCCCCGCCCCCCCAACCAACCAGTAGAGTCAAAATGTTTCAAATCCAATACAGATTTTTCTTCTTAAACATGATCGAGATTTACATTCCACATCCTCTATCCCGCATGCTGGGAATAGAAATATTTTATATGCATCTGACTCTGTTTATGGACGTCCTGTCTTTTCCATATGTGAGTCATGATTATCACATTCTGTATTTCATCAGATTGCATTTCTGCCATGAGTCAGAGCGTCTAGCGGACCCCTGAGGCAATGACCCCACTGTGGTACAGCTTTACTCTCATGTACTTCAGTGAGTTCATGCATTCCAGCACAAGCTCAGAGCTGCAGTGTCTGTTTATATTGGATAATAGCCCTTAGTGTGGTTTACAGTCTTTAAAGGGTCAGTACAGTCTACAATGCCACTGAATAGATGCATGTTGCTGACGCTTTCAGAATTTTTTTTTTTTTGGGGGGGGGTTTAGTTTTATCGAATTTACTGTAGGTCATCAGTTTTCGCATTATTTCTAACCAAACCGAGATGAACAGATACTATTTAATACGCATATTTCTTGAGTGCAGCTTTTTGACACAGACTGCATATATGTTATTTTAATTCTGTGCACTTGAACAAAAAGATAAAACAAGAGATACTGTTGTATCTGATGTGTACAGGAGATACTGAGTTCTGAGATCAATTTTGCACACAAAGTGCACAGTAATAAAATGGCTGACAGAAGAAAAGAAAACTAGACCTGGTAACTTCTCAGAGTGTCAGTATAGCCTTTTATTCTTAGCAAAAATATGCATATACCGTACACACAAGAGGTATAAAGATATTAAGCCAACTAATCTCACCGGCCACTTTATTAGGAGCACCCATCCACCTGCTGTTTGATGCAGCCGATCCCTTGACAGCGGTACAATGCATCAAATCATACAGATACAAATCAAGAGCTTCATTTCATTAATGTTCACAATGTTCAAACATCAGAATGGGAAAAATTGTGATCTCAAAGTGTGACTTTCTTTCACTGTAGCATGGTTGTTGGTTTGAGCCAGATGGACTAGTTTGAGTATTTCAGAAACTGCTGATCTCCTGGGGTTTTCACACACAACAGTCTTGAGAGTTTACACAGAATGGTGGAAAAAACAAAACATTGAGTGGGGGATAGTTCTGTGGGTGGAAACGTCTTGTTGATAGAAGTCAGAGGAAAATGGCCAGATTGGTTTGAGCTATATCCAGGAAGGATATAACAACTCCTAGCAACTCTTTACAACTATGGTGAGCAGAAAAGCACCTCAACATGCTACAGCAGAAGACCACATTGGGTTTCAATCCTGCCAGCCAAGAACAGGAATCTTAGAATCAAGAGCAAGTTCCTATTAAAGTGGCCAGTGAGTGTATATTTACAGCTCTGTTATACCTGCCTGTGCTTTCTTCTAATAATGCAGAGTGTAATTTTTCACTATTTGAATTGTGATGAACATTCACATTCTGTTTTTCTTATTGTTTTATAAAGAAAAAAAAAAGAACCTGTTGCAAGATACGTTCATTATGCCACACAAAGGAATGCAACATTTACAAGCTTATTTAAGGTCAAACATTTATTCAGGCTATTTACAGTATTATCCAAACTCTATGAGCATTCAAAGTCAACATTATACAGTAAGAACACCAGCCATGTTTGGCACATCAAGGGTGAAAAACCTACATTTTCAGCTCCAAAACAGGTATTAAATCCTGCAGAGTCAAATTAATCACCCTGACTGGTAAGGTGAATATGAAAGTGGACTTGGCCAGCCATAAAATTCAGTTGAGCAGATCTTAATGGAGAACTCTTTCAAGGCAAGTCATTTTTTGCTTCATCATGCGATTGCGATGACAGGAACAATTCATTTAATACTAAGATAAATTATGTCCTGTATTACAAGCAGGAGCAGACCAGTGATCAGTGAAACCTCAGTACTGCTGTTAAACAATGTGAGATATGATGACAAGGATGACTGTCTACAGCTTTTCAAAACCTTATGTTCTGCTCAGCGATCTCCAAGACTTGAGTACTCGTGTAATGCATGAGATTTAATTCTGTTGTTCAGATTGTGTAAAGACATGCTATTTTAAATGTACAGAATAAACCAGGACTTTGTATGCACAGCCAGCTACAAAATGAAATACAAGCAAAGTAGATATAAACAGACCAGTTCTATTAAGATGGAAATGTTTCATCATAGGGTAAGGGGGGTGACTGAGGAAAATTTTATATTGATTTGCCTGCACTTTAAGGGGACAAATTAATACAATCCATGCCAACATATCGCAGCATAGATAGATAGATAGATAGGTTGAGCTGAGCATTTGTCTTAGCCTTGATCTTCCATGCATGATGAATGGCAGGGATATTTGTTCTGCTCTGCACCTCTCTGTTTGCACTGTTTAGTGCCATCGTTCTGATTGTTAAAGGGCTGTTTGACCCTCTGTACCGTGATGTGTTTGTGTTCAATTCTTGTGCAGCTTGTGCAAATTCAATTTCAGTTTAACATTTCCTTTATAAAGCTATCCCTTCTCAGCTGTATCATCCACATAGACCACACTTTCTGTGCAGGGCAGCATATCTCTGCTGTGCTCTCCAAAAAAATGAAAGTAAATGAATTTCAAAAAAGACTAACTTACTGGAGAGCAAATTTTAGTGTCATATTGTTTTCCTTTTCACTGAGTGTTCTCTTCAAGGAATAACGGTTCAGAACATTTTGCATCAAAACATGTCTATCTTATCATGCTCCTTATGTGTGTAGCAGACATACTGTACGTAGCAGATATGCATATGAGACAGCGATTAGACGAGATCCAATCAGCTTTAGAGCTGATCATGCTCCCGGTGCGTGATCAGGACATGTAATTGCAATGATGTAATGCAAAGATGTAATGTCTCCTATTTATCTAGTAAAGAGTATATATAGAATTGAGAACAAAGGGACAGTGTGAGGGGTGTGCCGAACCCTCATCACTTGTCCGTTTCTGCAATAAACCTTCTTTTTCTTGCAAAAGGACGAGACTGGTGCTGGTGTTTGTCATTTTTCCATGACAAACCACAGCGCCCTCTATCACCTGTCTCTTAATTACACCTGTCACTCATTTCCTGGTTAATCGGCCCACGCTATATAAACACCTCTCCCACACTCACTCGACGCAAAGTATTGTTCAGTGTCTTACCTGTCATACCAAGCCTTGTTATTCTGCCTGCCTTATGTTCTTGACCCTCGTTATTATCTTGTTCTCATTACTCTTTAGTCTAGCCCTTGTTACTCTGTCTGCCTATTGATTGACCCCTGCCTGACCCTTGATTTCGAGTTCATCTAGCGTTTTGGATTTGATTGCCAGTCTGCGTTCCCTGCTCTCCCCTGCACATACATCCGTAAGTGCCTGCATCCTGACAGGATACTTCGCCACATATGGATGCAGCAGAGCAGACTGCTTTGATCACCCAGGGGCGCCTCTTAAGAGAAAATCAGCAGATGCTCGCCGATCTCAACATCAAGGTGGCTCCTACAACAGCTTTCTGGAGTTATTCAAGCATGTGTTTGATCACAAACTGGAGGGAACTGAAGTCGGCAAGAGCCTACTCACCCAAGATTCAAGGAGAGTCGCCGATTATTACCCTAGATTTCCGGACTCTTGCAGGTGCCAGTGGATGGAATGAGCCAAAGTTAAAGGCTGTGTTTCGCCAAGGACTTCATCCCTCAGTATTGAGTGAACTAGCATGCTGCGATGAACAACTCACTCTGGATGCTCTCATTGATCTCGCCATTCGACTAGACCATCTGCTATCCAACCGCCCATCCTTCTGGGAAGAAGCCAAGCCTGCCATGACCTCTGAGTCTCCCTCGTCCATGGAAGTTTGTTGTGCTTGCCTGAAACACTCCAAACGAGATCGGAGAAAGGAGGAGGGCTTGTGCTTCTATTGCGGGAGCTCAGCCACCCTATCATCCAGTGTCCAGTCCGTCTGCCACACACCAGCTCCGAGAAGACCAAATCTGGTGAGTCCCATGAGTTCACAAAGAGCTCGATCTTTCAAGCATCCAGTATTATTGAAACTGTCTTCCTCTATCCACATGCTGTCTGCATTTATTAACTCAGGGGCAAAGGGAAACTTCATCGCCAGCTCAGTCATCCAGAGGTTCAGTCTGCCCACAAACTCGCTGCACAGCCCACTCAGCATCCGGTCCATCGATGGAGGCCCCATAGAGGAGGATCTTGTCACCTCCCGGACCGCTCCCGTGCATATTCAGGTGGGAGCTCTTCACTCTGAACAAATCTCACTCCTCATCACAGCTACCAAGCATCACGGCATCATCCTGGGCTATCTGTGGCTACAGCTTCATGACCCAGTCATCTCTTGGCAGAACAAGGAGATTCTCCAGTGGTCCCTGACATGTTTCCAGAACTGCCTTCTACATTCTCAGTTAAATCTTTCCTCCACCTCCGTAAAGAGTCCTCACCCTGACTACTTGGAAGGGATCCCCGTGTGCTACCTGGACTTAGGGGAGGTCTTCAGCAAGGGCCTGCGGCCTACCCCCACATCGTCCATATGTTTGTGCCATCGACCTCCTGCCTGGTACTTCTTTCCCACACAGATGCATTTACCCTCTGTCCCAGAACAAACAAGCTGCTATGGAAGAGTACATACAGGAAACTCTCAAGCAGGGGTACATATGCCCGTCCACTTCACCAGCATCAGCGGGATTCTTTTTCATGCAGAAGAGAGGGGGCAAACTTCGTCCATGTATAGAATTTTGAGGACTCAATCAGATATCAGTGAAATACCCATATCCACTTCCACTTGTGCCCTCCACATTGGAACAGCTCCGCAGCGCCATGATTTTCTCCAAGCTTGACCTACGTAATGCCTACAACCTGGTCCGCATCCACGAGGGCAACAAGTGGAAGACCGCCTTCAGTACCAGCACCAGCCATTTTGAGTACTGGGTCATGCCTTGTGGCTTCTCTTTGGCGCCAAGCGTGTTCCAGTGCCTCATTAAAGGTGTGCTGCAATACATGTTGGGGAGGTAAGTCATAATGGGTCTGAGAACCATCTCTATGTCAAGGCTGAGAAGTGTGAATTTCACCTTCCTGGGGTAACTGCAGTCACATCCTGGCCCATACCCACCTCGGTGAAGGAGCCCCAACGTTTCCTAGGCTTCACAAACTTTTATTGTCGTTTCATCAGAGGGTTCAGCACCCTTGCAGCGCCCCTGACCTCCCTCCTGAAGAAGGGACCCAAATGCCTCCACTGGAACCCCACAGCCAAAGAGGCCTTCGACAGGCTCAAAACGGCTTTCACCACAGCCCCTATCCTTCAGCATCTGGACCCGACCCTTCACGGTCGAAGTGGACGCCTCCAAGATTGGTGCAGGAGGAGTTCTCTCCCAGCGCTTCGGCAAAAGTCCCAAGCTCCACCCGGTAGCGTTCTTCTCCAAAAAGCTCACTCCAGCAGAGAGAAACTATGACGTCGGGAACCGAGAGTTAATGGCCATCAAGCTCGCCTGAGAGGAATGGAGGCACTGGTTGGAGGGGGCCCCACACACCCCTTTGTCATTTTTACTGATCATAAAAACGTCAAGTATCTCAACAAGTCAAAGAGACTGAACCCACGCCAAGCCCGATGGGTACTGTTCTTCACTCATTTCAACTTCACAATATCCTATCGTCCTGGCACCAAAAACACTAAGGCTGACACCCTGTCTCGAAACTTCAGCCCGTCTCTTCACGACCAGAAACCTCATCCCATCCTGACACCTGAATGCTTTGTCCAGGCGATCACCTGGGACCTCTATAAGGTCTTCACCCATCGCCAGTCGATTTGGGAGGGAGGGACTCACAACCACAGAGTGCTCCAGTCAACTGCCCACCGGGCTGCCTGTACGTCCTTAATCATCTCAGGAGCAGACTCATCACATGGGCGCACACTTCTCCTGCCACTGGTCATCCCAGCAGCCATCGCACCCACCAACTGCTGCAAAACAAGTACTGGTGGGAGAACATGCTGACTGAGATCATTTGTTTCATCTCTTCATGCACTGAGTGCACTCAAGCCAAGGTCCCTCGAACTCCTCTGACTGGCAAACTTTGCCCTCTTCCTGTGCCTCAGAGACCATGGTCCCACCTGGCAATCGACTTCATCACTGACCTACCGCCATCCCAAGGCAACACCACAGTTTTGGTCATCGCTGACCGCTTCTCCAAGGCACCGAGACTTATCCCGTTATGTGGCCTACTCACAGCATTTCAGACCACTGAATTATTGTTCCAGCACATGTTCCAATACTTCGGCATCCCAGAAGACATGGTCAGTGACCGTGGCCCTCAATTCATCTCTCGTCTGTGGTCCTGCTTCATGGAGTGGCTAGGGGTCTCGGTGAGCCTCACTTCGGGATATCATCCCCAGTCAAATGTCCAGGTAGAGAGAGCCACCCAAGAAATAGGATGCTCCTCAGAATCTTCTGCATGCGAAACCAAGGGGACTGGGCCCTATTCATCCCATGAGCCAAATACGCGCAAAACTCTCTCAAGCACTCAACCACACAAATTACACCCTTCGAGTGTATGCTCGGCTACCAACCTCCCGTTTCCTTGGGACGACTCTCCAGCACGGGTCCAGGCCATGGAAGAGTGGTTCACCTGTAGCCAGTCGATTTGGGAGCAAGTTTACAAATGCATCATGTCAGTTAATGCCAAATACAAGGAATACGCCGATAAACACTGGAGCAACAACCCCAAGTACTCTCCTGGCAATCGGGTATGGGTTCCACCAGGGACCATGCCGAAAATTACAGGCACGCTACATTGGACCATACAAGGTGCTCCGGTGCATCAACGAGGTTTCCGATAGACTTGAGCTCCCACCTCACAGTCGTCTGTCATCCACCTTCCACATCTCCTGCCTCAAACCCTCCATCCAGGGTCCCCTGTCTGAGAACATGCCCACCCCCAACCACCTGTCTCCTGGCCCAGAAGAAGAACCCATCTACCAGGAAAATCAGATCCTAGACTCTAGACATAGAAGAGGTCAGCTAGAGTACCTGGTAGTTTGGGAGGGCTATGGACCAGAGAAACGAAGCTGGGTGGGAGCTAAGGACATCCTAGACCCTCTCTTTACTCAAGAATTTCACAACAAACACCCCGACAAGCCCGCATCTGCGTTCCCCGCTCTCCCCTGCACATACATCTATAAGTGCCTGCAACCTGGCACCCAATTATTTTTGTTTAGTGGACCGAAAGGTAGTGAATTCAAATCACAGACTTCCAATTTTATTAGGGTTTTTTTTAGAGCTATGTGGCCCTAAATTCTCCGTAATTTATTATTTTTTTTGTGCTTTACCATGACGCAATACAAGATACTACGTCATGCATCACGTGGTGGGCTTTCCCCATTGTGGGATACAAATTTGAAACAAGAGAGAAAAATGGACGATGTGAGTGTGTGAATGAAACATGAAAGGCCAACTACATTAATGGAAAGTGAGAAGACAAGACGTTATGTTGCGAAGGAAAGGAAACGCAGGACCAAACTAATAAATATCGGTGGACAGCAAGCACCTCGGTGTGATCAACTGTTCGTTTAGCGACAGAATGATGTAATTGTCAGTGCATGGTCAAGGTAAACCTGTAGATGGCAGTAATGCAACACTGGATGCCAGCTGCCGTAAAATCCAAAAGATGAAGAAGATGAAGGTAGAGCACGCGCATACGCATATGGACTTTCTCTGTCTGCTTGACTGTGCAAAGCAAGCGATTTCATACACATTATTTGTTAGGGAATCCCCTCAAATTAAGTAACTTACCAGCCAAAGAATGGCCTGTTTTTTTTTTTTTAAGATATTACAGAAATAAACATCTATCACAATGACCAAATTTCAGAGGGAACTAAATTTCACCGATTTTATGAAATCAAAAGGCCGTCTAGCTTTAAAGCGAGTTTGTTATTAGTCATATATAATGTGGAGCATCTGCCATACAAGTCCCTGTGAGTTGTTACTTTAGAAACAATAACATAAATAAATATGTGTAAAAATTCATAACATACTAGATACAAACGTTACACATTATTCATGTTACAGCCGGAACTACTGCGGTGATACGAACGTAACGTTGCCTATATTTGAGAATTTAGTCGCACTGTGGTATAAACAGTGTGTAATTAAACCTAACGAACAAGACAGTGTTCATACACAAAGTCCAAAAAAAATCCACAATTTGCTATTGGCACTGTAATTTTATTAGTACGTGTATACTGAAACAATAAACTTGTACTGGTATACAGACGATTTGTTGGGTTTTTTTTGTTTTTTTTTGTTTTTTTTCTTAACAAATTTGTTCACAACCTGAATCAAATATTGTTTTGTTATTCTGAATAATGAAATTCTAACTAGAAAACTGGCAAGCACCATCAAAGAAAGGGACCATAATATCCAAGAAAATGGACGTGAGTGTATCCTACAAATAGACACACCACAATTAGAAAATAGAATTTCAATTCTTGATTTTTTTTATATTAGTTTCCATTAAAAAAAAAAAAGCTAGTGCAAGTACAATATTTTACACAATGTACAGAGTATGCACGCATATGGAAACAAACAAACAACAACATCAACAACAACAACAAAAGAAATAAAAATAATCTCCTTTCACAAAATAAGTTTCTACTCAGGCCTTTATGCTTTTATATATATATTTATTTATACTATTTCTTCTTGTACTAAGTAAGGTGCAAAACATTCCTCCATCTCCCAGGACTGCTTCTTGCTACTGGCCTGACTTCTCTGTGTCAATACCAAGAACACGGAGTCTTGGGATTGGATGTGACATTCAACGGTTTTCATTTAACAGTCTTATATACAAATAGACCAGTAACTCCAAAGCTCTGAAACCATCTCATCTTGTATAATTCTGTCCACCCACAACCCTAAAGCAGGGCTCCTTTTGAGTGGTTCTTCCATCATGATCCTTTCCATCGAATGGAAATAAAATGAAAAAGAAAAGAAACTAGACACAGCCTTTATTTCCCTTCCAGTGGAAGACAATAAATCTCCTTATGATCTGTAACACCAAGCAGCTTATAGCAATACTGCTGCTGTTACGGTGATCACTCTTTCCTGTTTAAAGACCGGTTACTTCCTGTGTCCCACTATGCTCATCTCTAATACAAAACCAGATGAATAAAAATCAAGCAAAGATGGGGATACCATGAAAGCACTCAGCTAATCGCTCAATAATGAGTAAATGGTGTCTTTTCGACATGCTAGCATGAGCATGTGGAGTATTTTCCAGCTTTCCGAGGCGTTTCCTCTAAAAGCCTGAGCTATCATTTGTACATCCTCCAGTCATAAGTTTTATTTTATTATATACGTATCCTTTTTTTTGACTGATTTCTGTCAAATACAGATTCAAATACATTGAACAAATCATTGGCAACATATTCATTCAGTGGTTCATTTTCATTTCTTGAAATTGGAGTAAAACAAACCATGAGGCATTAATACATGCACCAGCTGAGAGGATACATGACGATGACATTGGGTGTGTGAGAAAGAACAGCTTTGTACACAAGTTGGATGTTGCGGCCGTTCGGAGGCTGCGATCGTCTGAGTCCTTGGTTTCAGTTGTCAATAGTGGAAACCAAGGCTGAGATGGACCTGAAATTGACTGGTAGTCAATTTTAGTGTTCCAAAAAAAAAAAAAAGAAGGTGTTTCAGAAGTCTGAAAGGTGTTTCTTGTTTCCTCCATGGTCTGGCCAGATATGAGACAGCTGTGAAAGAGAAGACAGAACAGAGCGGCCCCTCTCTCTGAGTGCGTTTGTCAGTTTACCAGCTCAGCATGATTAAGTGTAACAAAGACCAGGCATCGCAATGCAACAAGACGTGTGCCTCCAGCCACACAGAGTGCACAGCGTTTACTATCCAGCATTGACACGGCTGAATCATAAAGAAATAACAAGTGATAATAAACAATCTATCCATATTACAGAACACACACACACACACACACGCACGCACACAGGCACACGCACTGTACAGGATGAGATTAGGTTGATATCTCAGCCTGAGATTATTAATTCAGAGGTTTTGGACATCTACATGACGTCAAACAACAGTCAGATTGAACAGAGGACTCCTGGTTGTTTTTGATTCAGTTAAAACTTTTTTTTTTTTAAGAAAAAAAAAATCCTTGATGTTGTGAAGAAAAAAAAAACATGCTTTTTTTAAAAAAAAGAAAATTTCTAATGCTAAGATTTGCACCAATATTGTTTTCTTGTCATTTGTGCCAGTAAAACAAGGACATAGTGGTGCTCCTCAAGCAAACTGACAGTCACACTCAAAATTCTCAAAGAAAACTTGTCACTAAACACGCGTCTCATGTCCTCAAGCACAAGATCAGAGTGCTACACAGAAGACCCAAGCACAACTCCAGGTCCGAATACATGCGTTCAAGACAGCAAATAAAACCTGTGTGTATTCCATAAGTAAGCTTTTTCAGGTTGCTAGAGGACCACGCAAACTTAAAAACAGACTCTCTGGCCTCAACATCTCGACTCGTTGGACCCAGGAACGAGCAGAGAGCGAGACGGCCTCGCACCAAGAGAAACGCAACCATCACAGCAGGTAGGATTTCTTACTCTCACACTCTCACTCTGTTTCTCTCCCTGATGCTCTCTACTGAATGAATGTTAGACCGTCGAAAATACTTGGCACTGTGATGGCACCAAGCCTTTCTCAGGTTACAAAGTGCTGAAACAGTATTATAAAATCTACTCTAAAATGACCAAAAAATGTGCATTTTAAAAATTTTCTCCTTTTTTTTTTTTTTTTTTACATTTTTTTAAACAAAAGTGGTCCCTATGTTTAACGAGGTTTTGGATGTGTTTCTCAGTCTGGATCACTCCAAGAGGATCAGATCGGTGTTCGTGATGCCACAGACAATGAGAAGCAACACTTCCAAATGCACATGCACCACACACAATCTCTCTCTCTGTCATATATATATATATATATATATATATATATATATATATATATATCCACATTCACTGGATATGAGCAATCGTGCACTCAGATTGGTTACTCTACTTCTAGACTATCAGCTCATATACCGTGAGTAGAGAAAAACAAAATGGTGATGCGTGTTGCTGAACCAACCGAGGGTGAAATAAAAACTCGACTCGAAAACAAAACCCCCAAAAATACAAAAAAAGCAACAAAATATGGAATAAAATTATTTGATGGTAAGAACGTATCTTTTTTATCTTTGTAATTATTATTATAGCATTTTTCACAAATTGCTACAGTTATTTTGCCAGTTTGTTTACAGTCTAAGCGGAAATGATTTTGTTGAACATTTTATATAAAGTTTTTATTTATCGAATTTGCAAACAATAAAAATAAAAATGCTCTGTTTCTTAAAATCCAGTTAATGTGGATAGAATAAAACAGTTATTCCACTCAATTTCATCATACATGGCTTACAGCCAACTTGGTGCTACACACGTTGTTGGCTATATCTGTGTGTGTGCACACCAGTCAAAAGTTTGGACACACCTTCTAATTCAATGTTTTTTTCTTTATTCTTATTAATTAAGATACTTCATGTCTTAAAATAATGATGGATGTCATTTCTCTTTACTTAGTTGAGCAGTTCTTGACATATTATGGATTACTACAGTTGTAGAATAGGGCTATTTACTGTATTTTTATTATTGACTATTTACTGTTTGATCTCAAGCACATTAAGAAGGCAAGAAATTGCACTAATTAACTTTGGACAATATAAGACATTTTGTTTTTTACTGTATACAGTCGCAGTCAAAAATTTGGACTCCCCTACTCATTCATAGGTTTTTCTGTATTTTTGACTATTTTGTACATTGTAGAACAATACTGAAGACATCAGCTCTATGAAACTATGCCTTTTAATTAATAAAAAATAAAGAAAATACATTGAAATAGAAGATGTGTCCAAACTTTTGTCTGATACTGTATATGCATTGAAATGCAGATTAGCTGACATTAATGGCAAAATTGTCATGTACATAGAGAATCAAAACCCACTTGGAAAGGTCCTGCAATCACTGATCATACATTACAGATAGATCCTGATCTCTTGGTTATATTATAGCAGCTCTGTATTTAGAAAATACTGTATTGTAATTACCATATAAGCTACTTCCTATACATAAGTCTATTCAACACAGGGTTGTTATTATGAACCCACTTCTACTGACTGATCATATACTTTTGTTTGGGTCTGCCGTATTTGTATCCAGTACGTTTGACAGCCACAGCATCATCATGCCAAATTTAATCACAACCCAGTTACTATAAAATCATATTTAAACCATCACTACAGTGGTATTGGTACTCAAACTTTTAGGCTAAATTACTTGCAAAGGTCGTTCTTAGCAAAGGTTCGATGACTGAGTTGGAGGTTCCCCCCTTCTATCATAATCTGCTTATTATGTCCAGGTCTGCAGAAATATGTGCAAAGCGCCTCATAGACTTTGCATTTCAAAAAAGTGATAAGAACTAAGGGATCAGACAACTCATTAGAAGTCTAATCCTCCAAATGAAGTCTCCTAGCAGCTTTGGGTGAGCACCTCTGCTAATAAATCGGAACAGCCAGGCCTGTAAATTGTAGAACTAATATGGGTGCCAATAAATATATACGGCTGCAATGTATTCCAAGCAAAAGAGCCAGTTAATTATCCCACGGTGTGTGAGTGCCAATAAATAACTACGTCTTGAAAAGGCAATCAGCTACGTGATGTTTATTCAGTATTTTACAAAAAAACTAACATGTGTAACATAATGGTAATTGGACAGTTATTTAAATTTTTTGCTCTTTTAATTCTGTACTCAGGGATTTGGAATGAATTATTAGCTACCAAGTTAAAATACAAAATGTCACCTTTAATTTGATTGTTTGTGTGTCCATATTGGGTGAACTGCGCAGAAATTATAGGAGATATCTTCAGCACCTGATCATTATCAATATCTAACACTGATGATCCACTTCACCTTCCAAATTTACACTCCTCTCTCTAGTGATCTTGATTTATTAACAAATTATACATAGTTTACAAATTAAAGATTAGCTATGAATTAATGATCAGTAAATGAATAGTTATTGTGGAATAACTTCAGTTTATATGCAAGGAATAAAACACTTCAAGCCATGCTGTTATTGGAAAACAATCAACATTGAGATGGTTTTGTGATGACTGATGCAAAGTGGATTATTTTCCTAAAACACAAATGTTTTATTCCTCTTACAGTGATTTGATAGCAATTTACGTTCGACAGCATGCTTTTTATCCATTTATTGCTCCATTTAATGTTATGGAGAATCTGCAAAGTAAGACAGTTCATTTTACATTACCCTTCACATTATAGCAGCTATAAACAGTCTTTCCCTTTCCAGCTTCTCATGAAAAAGAACAGAACAAAACAAAAAAAAACAACTATATTCGAACAAACATTATTTTTTAAGAACCAGCACATTAATATCAAAGTATGATTTGATTTATAGTTGGCACTTCTGTCAGAAAACCTTCTGACTAAACAGATTTGAGAATTCAAGAGCGCTAAGGTATAACACTGATCAATATTTAGAAATCAGGCTAAAACCTTTATGACGAAGGTGTCCTGGAATTAGTAGTGATTTTATTGAAGTGACTTTAATAAATTAAAATAAAAACAACAATAAATTAATACATGTATTATTATTATTATTATTATTATTATTAATGTTCTGAGATCAATGGACCTCTAACCCAGACATAGTGCACTTCCCTGTGCATTTTCAAGCTTCCTCTGCTGCCAAAACTACTCAACATCTTAATAATGAGCTGAAGAGCCCTTTCATCAAACCAGGTGGGTTGGGGGTAGAAGAAAAACCTGGATCTTTGCAAAGCAGCGGAACATCGGAATTAGGAAACCCTGCTGAGCATTTACATTTTATTTTTAAATTGTGAAATGAATGTATTCACTGTTAATCTACAGTATATACAGTGGATGTTATGAATCTGTTTATTGTTTATATCCACAAAAAGGCCAAGTCAATCTTTAAGTAGTAAACTATGCATTATTTCTTTCTAAATAGTTTATTACTTAACATTAAAGCTACTTAATGTGACCTATATTTTTATTAGCTTCACTGTAGTTACTGACAAATATGCGATAAAATGGAAAACTAAGCAGTATCCTGGGAGTTTAAGCCGGTGAATGGATAATGTTTCCAGATGTGGGTTGTAATTAATCTATGCCAAAATTAAGTAGGAGGATGCCCACTCTTCTATACAAAATGAAATAAATTAAATGCAGTATACAGTATATTTAACAGTTATTCCATGAAATCGAGTCGTACATGAGCTGATAGCGGCTATAAGCCGTGTACGATGAGATTGAGTGGAATAACTGTTTCGTTCTATCCACATTCACTGGATTTTGAGAAACAGAGCATTTTTACTTTTATTATTTTTTTTGCAAATTTGATCAATAAAAACTTTATACAAAACGTCCGACAAAATCATTTCCGCTTAACAAACCGGCAAAATGACTGTAGCAATTTGTGAAAAATGCTATAATACATAATAATTCTTGGAAAAAAAGATACGTTCTTACCATCAAATACTTTTAT
>JAODLJ010000007.1:41630790-41645900 GCA_027576115.1 Cathorops melanopus
CCTGTAGTCAGCTGGGATAGGCTCCAGCTCGCCTGCGACCCTGTAGAACAGGATAAAGCGGCTAGAGATAATGAGATATGAGATTACTTACAAGTGTAACAAATGCGCATGTGTATCTTTTTTGCTTTTTTACAGAATGTTGACAGCCTTTCCAAAGCATCAGCGCCTGAAATGGAAACTGGAGCAAGCACTAGCACTATGGAGGCACCTGGAGAAGCCGGGAACAAAGTATGGCACTAATGTTTTTACTATGTATCATACAAGTCATACAGATTTAAACACCACAATTTTTTTTGCTCTTTTAGCCAGAATACGCCAGCGTAGCACTGAATATGCTGTTCTGTACACTTTAGGTGGAGATGATGTTCTGGCTGTTGTCTATGCTAGCCTCTAGAGATCGAGAGGAGATGTCTCGTGTCTTGCTAGCCATGTCCAGCTCACAGGAAAGCTGCATTGCTATGCGCAAGTCTGGCTGTGTCCCATTGCTTGTGCAAATACTGCATGATGTAAGTACTGGAAAGACTCCCGATGCCACAGGCTGCAGCCGAGAGGCTCGATCCCGGGCTAGTGCTGCTCTACACAACATTGTGTACTCACAACCTGATGAGGGCCAAGCACGGCGTGAGATGAGGGTACTGCATGTCCTGGAGCAGATACGCTCACACTGTGAGAATGGCTGGGATTGGATTGAGAACCATCTAGGAACCCCATCACCTACTGGTACAAAGACCACAGGTAAGTACAGATAAGTAAACTAACCTAATGAAGCCATAATGTTTACTCACAGTGTTGTGCTCTCTGTAATGCTGAAAAATGCATGTCTTGTTCTTAATTTGAATTACACAGATATCCCAGAGCCCCTAGATCCCCAGATTTGCCAGGCAATTTGTGCCATAATGAAACTTTCCTTTGAGGAGGACTATCGAAGGGCCATGAATGAACTTGGTAAATGGAATCTTTTATCATCTAAATTTAACATCAAATTGATATTGATAATCAATAAATGTCAATTTCTCACCATATATTTGATCACATCCCCATTGCTTTGTTGAGTAACTGGGAAATATTGCATATGACAGTAGAATAAACCTGAGCAAAATGTTAATTATTCAAAAATGTATAGCATGCAATAACATGATAATGACAGTGATAATGGTTTTATATCAGAGTTTCCACAAATATGGCTCTTCACCTGATATAAAAGCTAAATATACATATACTAATATTAAAAATCCTAAATACCAATTGTTAAACTTATAATACTAAGTATAAAAGATAAGAAAATTTCCTAGCCTGAGATACAAAAAAAAAAAACCTTTACTAAATATTGAAGATATATGAAAAATAAGTCAAATTTGAAACTTGAACAATACTCAGATATGAATAGAGGAAAAATTATCTGAGACATAGTGAAGTCATTAAATGATATGATTACCTAAGTGATAAACAAAAAGTGTAAATCTAACAGCGATAGTATAATGAGGGGGGAAAAAAGAACTGTGCAGCAATAAACATAATAATAATAATAATAATGAAGGTACAAAGATACTAATGGGAATTATACTGATAAAGTTAAACTAGATTACTAATTATTATTGTTGTTTGCGCAACGGTTTCTAAGGATTTCATAGGTTTCTCTCGAGAAAGTCTTAACATCTACACACGATTTAGTCTTAGCTGGAAGTGAAATAAGACGGCTATAGTCTATCAATAGACTAGCGTTTGTGTGGGATGTTCAGATTAGTGTGTTGGAAGCACACTGATAACGTTTTTTTAAAAAAAACCTTACTGTCAGTGTATTGTACGGTAACTGTAAGTGTAAAAAATTTACTGTACCTCTCCAGAAGGTTCATTGCGGCTCTGTTTCAGGTGGACTCCAAGTGATTGCAGAGCTTATACAATTAGAACAGGAACTATATGGTATGCAAAATGAGCCTATGAATATGGCACTGCGAAGATACGCTGGGATGGCGCTCACTAACCTTACATATGGAGATGTTGTAAATAAGGTAAACCAAAACAGTACAGAGGTTTAATGTAGAGCAAGAAAAGTTTTGTGACATTTTACATTGATATCATGTTTTATTATTATTATTATTTCTTCAGGCCACACTTTGCTCTAAGAAAAGCTGTCTTCAAGCCATTGTTGCTCAACTGGCATCTGATAGTGAGGAGTTACATCAGGTAAATCAAATGTTCCATTTAAAGCTACATGTTCATTTTGAGGGCATGTATTATTAATTTGGCCTGAAGAAATTTGCTGTATTTTGTTTTCAATAGGTGGTGTCAAGTATTCTTAGGAACCTTTCATGGCGTGCTGATATCACCAGTAAGAGAGCCCTTCGTGATGTTGGCAGTGTATCAGCACTAATGACCTGCGCACTTCAGGCTACAAAGGTACAATACAAGTATTAATGGATAACAGTTACAGTGTTTGCATGCTACTGTCTATTAAAGCTCCTGCTTCATTTTTCTATCCAGGAATCCACCCTAAAAAGTGTGTTAAGTGCTTTATGGAATTTATCAGCACATAGCACTGAAAATAAGATGGCAATTTGCTCCATTGATGGTGCGCTAGGATTTCTGGTCAGTACCCTTACATACCAGTGTCAGACCAACTCCCTGGCAATCATTGAAAGTGGTGGAGGTATCCTGCGTAATGTATCCAGTCTTATTGCTACCCGTGATGATTACAGGTACTACTCTGAGCTCTTGTTGAAGTAATGTTTTATTCGGGGCGCTGTTTCGATTCCTCACTAACATTTTCCCTTTTCCTGCTCACTAGACAAGTCCTCAGAGATCATAACTGCTTGCAGACCTTGTTACAACACCTGCGTTCACACAGTTTAACAATTGTGAGCAATGCATGTGGAACTCTGTGGAATCTGTCTGCCCGAAGTCCAAAGGACCAAGAATTACTGTGGGACCTCGGAGCTGTTAGCATGCTACGTAATCTCATTCATTCAAAGCACAAGATGATAGCCATGGGAAGTGCTGCTGCTCTGAGAAATCTCCTCACCAACCGTCCACTCAAGTATAAAGATATCGCTGTTATATCTCCAGGTTCATGCATGCCCTCACTTTATATGAGAAAGCAGAAAGCACTAGAGGCTGAGCTAGATGCAAAGCACCTGGCAGAAACATTTGATTCAATTGAGAAGCAAAGCCCAAGGCATATGAACATTAACAAGCCTCTACGACATATTGAAAGCTTGGCCAAGGACTATGCCTCAGATTCTGGATGTTTTGACGACGATGAGGCCCCAAATGTTTCAAGTAGCATAGAAACAGGAACATTTTCCATGTTGTCTATGTTTCTGAATAACTCAAACTTCCTTCAGAATCAGCCCCGCAGGAGAGAAGGAGAACCTGAGAGAGATATGGAGTCATTACAAACAGAGGATAAAAGGACACAACCTCCTGATGATGAAGTGACCATGGCAGCTGACAAATTAGCAAAAAAGATCACCAACACTGTGGCTAAAATTGATAAGCTAGTGGAAGATATTACCATGCACACATCCTCAGAGGATAGCTTTAGTCTCAGTTCTGAGGACCATTTTGCAGATTGGAATTATGGACCTGATGATCTCCACGAGGCACGAGCTAAACTATGTTCCCCCTGCCGTCTTTCTGATAATTCATTCTCACACAAAGACCATCTCAGCAAAGCCCATGCTCGGTTACGGCTAAAAACAGTGAACTCAACTTTATCCAATGACAGCCTTAACAGTGGTCGCAATAGTGATAGCTGCTGTAGTAGTAGTAATGATCAGATTCAAAGTTCCATAAAGCCAGCAGAACAAAGACGTCCAAACAAGCTTGAGCTCAACATAGCTCACAAGGAATTGCTAAATAGTGGTGCCACTTTATCCAAATTAATATGTCAGAATGAGATACCTGAGAGAGATTCTGACATGGCAAAAGATTTAAAATTGCCTGACTGCAGCACAGAAGAAGAAAAGGGCCAAGAACCTCTTATAGAGACACCAGCAACCGTATCAACCAGAGTATCTTCTGATGCCAGTATACCTACCATAAAACTCTCTCCTTCCTATCAACATGTTCCACTAACCCAGAATGGCATGTTTGGTACTGTCAATGGTCAGGCATCCCAGGCAGTGAAAAAACAAGCATGGATCCCCACTGGAACAACTGGAGAAAATATGAGCAAGTTCTCTCCTATATGCTCTTCAAGAAGCCCAATTGGTCAACTAGAGACACCACAGAAGTACTCAGTGGAGAATACACCAATCTGCTTCTCACGTTGTAGCTCTCTGTCCTCTCTTTCTTCTGGTGATGGAGACCTTGATGGACAAAGTGAAAATGATTTAGAAAGTGACTCATCTCTTGAAATAATTGAGGTGGAAGATGGTGATATAATTAAGAAGGAAGAAGAAGATGAAACACTTGAGGATCTCAGTGATAGTCAACTTCTTATGACTGACCAGAAAACTTGTCCCACTACTAGCAGTACTTCTGATCCCATTGAGATTCCAATGAGACATGAAAAGACATTTCTTAGGGAAGCAGTAGCAGTCATACATGAGGACAGGACTCCATCCAGTTCCTCTGAGAACTACCTTCATGAGACTCCACTTGTGATGAGTCGTTGTAGCTCTGTAAGTTCACTGGGTAGCTTTGAGTCCCCATCGATTGCCAGTTCTATACAAAGTGATCCTTGTAGTGAAATGATAAGTGGAACTGTGAGTCCAAGTGATCTCCCAGACAGCCCAGGACAAACCATGCCACCAAGTCGCAGTAAAACTCCATGCTGTGCTGAAGCAAGTGGACAAGAGCAGCAAAATATTGGTGGTATTGGAGGCCAGTGGGAAAATGGCTTGCGTAAGTTCATGGAAATTGCTGACTTGAAGGAAAGGTTTAACTTGCCACAAGACCTAGATACAATGATCTACTTCACTGTTGAAAAACCATTAGAGAACTTTTCTTGTGCATCTAGTCTTAGTGCCCTTCCTCTGCATGAGCACTATGTTCAAAAAGATGTAGAGCTTAAACTTACTCCTTTGTTAAATCAACAAGACAGTGATCCAGTATATTCTGGTAAGAGGAATGCTGCTGATTATTCATCATGTATGGATCAAGATCAGTACAGTGAAGGCAACTCAGATGATGACATTGAAATTCTCAAAGAATGCATCAATTCAGCCATGCCCTCGAGGTTTAAGAAAGTAAGACCCACTATAATGTCTACACTTCAGTCAAACCAAGTACTTAACGCCCAAGCTCGAAGATCTGTGCAGTTACCAGTGTACATGGTGCTCCAGAATAACAACAACCAGATGTGTTCTGGGCGGAAGGTTGGAATGTCTGCAAAAGATATTCATCATGATGATTCTTCATACACTGATTCCGCTGAAGGTACTCCTGTTTACTTCTCAAGTACCACTTCCTTAAGTGATGAGACTCTTCAATACCCCCTCAAAATGAAAGGGTCAAGAGATTGGCGTTCCAGAAATAAAGAGACACAGGAGCTTATTGATACGGAGGCAAAAAGAATTGAAGAGTTACGTCTATTTTCTCGTTTCCATAAATCATCTAAAATGGCATCTCAATCTGAAATAGTAACAAACCAAATGAACAAAACCGTTAAACATATGACTCCTACCCAAAGATTACTTATACAAAGTAAAGAAATGGCAGCAAAGATGACTCAGCAAAGAGTTCAAAGCCAATCCCCAAACAGACAAATACAAAAGCAGGGACAGAGTCTGTCACAAAGTATGCCCCATATCGCGCTTCCAATCAGAAAACAAAGTAAAGAGGTGTACCAAAGTCAGAAATCGTACTCTAGAAGTAAAGTACAAGAAACTGCAGCTTTTCAATCAATGCATCATCCAGCAGCAACAGAGGAAGCCATGTACGGCTTCCACAATAATGATATGGCTAACAGTGATGGGGTGATGGCAAGAAGCAGACAGAAACAATTTAACAATTTAAACAAAACTAACGTAGGTCTCCACTATGCTAATTCAAAAGGTCGGGTGGACAATTTCCAGAGACATGGGTTTCACCGAATCAAACAAAATCTAATTATGGAAGAAGCACCACCATGTTATTCTCTCAGCTCATCTCTCAGCTCTTTGAGTGATGTAGAGATGTTTGAGGAACAGGGGAAAACTCAGCATGTAAAGTTGAGAAATAAATACAACGTAATATCCAGCACAGGTCAGTGTACCCCAAAAGCCCAGCAAGGCCAAAAGAAATATGAAAACACTTCACCAAGTTCTGTCAGCCTGGACTCAGAAGATGATCTTTTGCTAAAATGCATAACATCTGCTATGCCAAAGCAAAAGAAAAAACAAGCTAGCAGAAAACGAAAAGTAGAGGGTAAACAAAAACAGAAAACTTCTCAAAAGGAAACTGGGCACTGGGATCCTGAAGATGATCTGGACAGTGAAGAAATGGCATCTGATTCAGAGCTCAACAGTGTTGACTGGCAGGCAATACAAGAGGGTGCAAATACAATAATCACAAAGTTACAAGCCTCAAAGTCCCAGGAACCATCATCAGAATCAGATTCTGTTCTTTCATTTATATCTGGATCTAGCTTTACCCCAAAGCCTGACATCAATGACAAGAAGAAGGTGGTCAAAGAAAACAAAAAGGCGAATAAGCCACTTGATTTTGCCCCACGTAAACCAGTACCAAACTTGCCTGTAGTTTTCAGAGGAAGAACAGTGATATACACGCCTAAGAAAGAGAAAATGCTTTCACAGCGGCCACCACCTAAGAAGGTGATGCCTAAACCTGATGGCCCAAAAAATCCTTCCTTAGCTCAACACCGGTCCAGAAGTCTTCATAGGTTGGGGCACCTTAGTGACTCTACTCAATTATCATTACCCAAGAGAAGTTCAACTCCTCCTGCCAGGATTCCAAAGAGTTCCTCATCAGGATCGTCTCAAAGTTCAACTCCCTCAAGGCAACCTCAGAAAAAAGTAAACCCCCCTACCCAAACCTTTAAACAAAATCAGAAAACAGTGACCTCAGATCCAGACAGTCCACCAGACAAAAAAAGAGGGACTTCCATGTCCAATCAAAACCCACAATCTACTGACAACAAAACGCAGAAATCTCCTGTCAGAATACCATTCATGCAGAATTCATCAAAGCAGTCAAGAGCAATCTCACCATTAGTAACCAACCAACTTACTAGCATTAGTAGACAAAATAGTCAGTTATCAGGGAAGAGAATTTCACCAGCCAATCGACTGGATTTAGTTCGCATGGCTTCTGCTCATTCATGCAGTGGTGAATCAGATCACAATGGTTTCCTTAGACAACTTACTTTTATCAAAGAATCATCAAGACAGAATGCTCCTTGCTCACGATCTGTTCCTCCATCCAAACACGTATCTCCTCGAAGAACATGTCCAGGAAGCCCAGCAGTTTTCTTATGTTCTTCTCGCTGCCAAGAGCTGAAGCCTGCAGCACAAGGTCCAAGAAGCATGCAGGGACCCCAAGGGCCAAGGAATGGTCATGAGCAAGGCATCCTCAAGCAGAGCATGGCTCTACCAAGGGCAAACTCCAGTGATAGGAACTTCACAGTGAAACGTCCAGCCAGGAGAACAAATTCAGAAAGTCCCTGCAGGTTGCCTCAGAGAACTGTACCTGAGCCAAATCTAAAGGAGACAAGAGAGGAGACATTCAAAAGGTATTCTTCCTCCCCCAGTATAAATATCTTAAGTCGTGTTACCAGTCGCTCCTCATTGCGCTCATCATCTTCAGACTCAAGTGTCAAGGCCAAGAGTGAGAAGGACACAAAACAGAGGCAGAATAGACCTGGGTCATGGAATAATAACAATAAAGTCACCTGGAGGAGAATCCGTGATGAAGATGTTCCCCAGATATTAAAGAGCACTCTCCCACCTACTGCACTCCCTCTGGTGCCGTCCCCTGAAGGACACAAACCAATGCCGCCACCACTTCCAGGAAAATTGCCAACAATTACACTTATATCACGCAAAACAAGTGATGCAACAGTTCAAACAGAGGACCTATCAACCAATAAAACCAACTCAAGCACATCACCTACGATTGAAAATGGTTCTGTGATTTCAGAAGAGGTCACTAAGATGGCCCTTCTCAGAAGAATCAGCCTGGCTTCTGGGAATAACTTGCAAGATGGAGATTCTGATGGATCCCTCAAAAATTACAGCACAGCTTCCACTTCAACCTATCAATCAATGGAGACCAGTCATAGTGGGGTCATAGGTCCTTTCCGTCAGAGCGCTCCCAGCAAGGCCGTCAGAGTCACTCCGTTCAACTATGTCCCCAGCCCTATGGCCTATTGCTCTCAAGAAACACAGAGCCAAGCACCAACAATCCCTGAGAAGTCAGGTGAAAAACTTGAATCGTAGTGCCCAGTTTGTCTCATAGTTGCAAGGTTGACTTATTACTGATGCTATAAAAACTCAGGTGGTTTATTGAGCAACATTATCTATATACCTCGGATGTTGCTTTTGACAAACAACATTGTATTCATGGGTTTTGTATTTTTATCACTGGAAGTTGGGTGTTGACAAATTAGCATGAACAGTAGAATCTTTCATCAAACCACAATGGATTTAAGCAACATGTGGAGCTTTCCATAATCATGAAGACGTCCTTTTTTGAAATTTTTGTAAAGTTATGTAGATGAAACATCGCTTGTTCTGTTGGAAATCCCGATCACACAAAATACCTACTCTGCTTTATGGACCACAGTATACAGCTTGGCATTCATGAAGAATAATATGCAAATCATCCAACATTAGGGACTCATTCATTTATTTAAAAAAAAAAATGTTCCACCTAAAACCTGAAAAGACTGTTACAGTGTAAGAGACAAAACACAAACATGTATGCATTACAAACATACAGTTATTTCTTGGATGCCATTATCCCACACTGTCAATGATTCTAAAAGCCCTTAGCCTTCACATTTATTATTGCAGACAAATATATTTGTGGTAGATCAGCCCAATTTAGAAGCGCAAGAGCATAACGTAATGTTGGAATTTAGTGATGCTGTTGTATATAACTGCAGTCAAAGTCTCTTTAATGCTTCTCAATAAGCAGAAAGTACCCTGCAGCACTACTGCATGCATGCTTAATAGTCACTTAGTGCACATATGTATGTATGTTATTAATGTTGAACCTTCCTCTGAGAATAAAAATAGAGGAAATTATGGGGGGGGGAGGGAAATAATCACATTTCTATTACTTGTTAAACTGTTTGACAATTCTATGTAATACACTTAGGTGGTTGTACAGTGTTTCTGCTTGTTGAATGCTTTGGTAATGTCAGTTTGTGTTTGATCAGGTATGCTTGTGTCATCAAAAGCAAGAAAAATCAAATGTGATTTGGGGGAATACTCAAGAAGAGCAATGCAAAACCTCTCTGATCAACTGAAAGCGGAACTGATGTTGCTTTTAAATTCAAAGGCGACGGCTAAAATCACCACGAAACAAGTGTATGGACAACAGAAAACTAACACTTCTGCTCAGATAGCTATATGATGAGTTGATCAACTAAAAACGGGCTTTGAAGAATTAAAACAGAAATATATCATGCGTGTTCTCTCAATTACATATAAATGCATCAGTCTAATGACTCCATATCGCAGCCCTACACCGATTAAAGCCATTTGTATGCATTTAAGCCTCGCTAGCAATCGCTGCAGCAGCTTGGCCAGTTTTTCATAGACAGAAACGTTCAAAGAACAAACCCATGTTATTCAGGGTGTTGTTTAGATTGCAATCATTCACACAAAGTTTTGAGTTTTACAATCCAACATCCTCAAGTTAGAAGAAAAAAGGTAAATCTTAATCGTAGTTCTGCAAAAATTGTAACGAATAAAAAGAAATACAGTATCTCTTTCTCTCTCATTTGTTAGAGGTATAGAACTTAGTTGCAGGTCTATTAGTGAAAATTTTTCAAGTGTTACTGCATTTAAATAAGCGTCAGCAGGAATGTCATGATTGGTGCTCTTGACTATGATGGTTGGAGCAAAGTCTTTCAATCCATCTCCCAGCTCTGTTGTACACTGAAACGTTATGGCTACTTTGCCAAACCCTAAACTCTGAATGTATTTGAGACCAATGGTATTATAGAGTGATGGTCAATGGTAGATTTTCCATAATAAATGTTCACATTAAGCTTCAGTGTGATTTTTTTTTTAATGCTTCTCATTTTCTTCTTCACTTTCTTACAAGCTATTCAGTGTCCTCTCAGCTCAATTGTATAAATGCATTTATTGCAGACGCTTTAAACAGAACTTGATTTGATATTAAACCTTCAAAATATTCTGTATGCATTACAGAACTATATTATAAACTATGAGCTTTTGTACTCGGAGTCACAGACTCCCTTTTTGACCAACATGGAATGGGTTCTTGAACTGGTTCCATTCAGGGTTCTTTGAACCTTGGTGCCAGCTAGCGAACGGGTTTTAAGCAGAACGCTTGTAATCAAGGATGAGTCATGAATGGAGGGCGTTACACATTGCTCAATGGGAGCAAACAGTATGAGCAAAATGGTACAGTGCATGGATTACCTGCAAGTTTTTTGTTATGTTGTTGCAGATGTTCTTGTTGTATTTCTTCTTAAGATGCATCCTTTTCCATTATTGCACTCTGCTTCCTCTCCAAACTAACGACACACCCATTAACGTCATCACGGTTTACAACGGAAAAAAAAAATTCTTAATGAGGCTGTAGCTCATACTGACCAAGACATCCATAAAATCGTAAATATGACAGATGGTGCCACCATCTTGACAACTTTTATGCACACCCACCTGGGGAACATTGTATGAGAATTTGATCAAAGTCCAATCAACCCTGTAGGAGGAGGCATAGCGATTTTTGTAAATTGTGGACGGATGATGACGCGTGATCACATAAGCTCATCCGGCTGCAGGCCAGGTTGGACGAGCTAACTAGCTGTATTGGACCCAACTTTTCAGGTTCACACCAATTTATTTTTGGTCGAAATGCTCTGAACGGTTCAAAAGTTGGTGTCCGAACCAGAACAGAACCTGTTGGTCGGTAAAAGTAGGCAAAACGAATGCACATTATGCAGGGAGTTCAGTACAACTGATTGATACGGAGTGACAGTTGAGATTAAAGGTCGCTAATTTAAGAAACAATACTCCAGGTAGAGAAGAAGCAGCGCTTATATTACATCAGGCACAAACATTACAACAAGGTAGACAGTAATTCAGCCATGTTTAGACTGTTCTAGGCATCTTCAAAAAATTATATTGTTAAGATACAGCATGACTAAGCAGTAACGTCAAAAGGAATGCCAGAATTCTTAGGGTAATGATAGTTTTTGTTGGTGCAGTGTTTTATGGGCACACAGCATCCAGTCTGTTTTTTTTACACATAAAATCCCCACAACATGAACTTTATTTTCCCTTCAACTTTTATTATCCCCCCCCCCCAAAACTGCCTTTGGGCCTCAGATAGTGACTGAAAATGTCTTGTGATCCATGGAGGACTTCAAGATGTTTTAACATGCAAACATATCAGTGCATTGATTGAGGCATTGAAGTACTTCCAAAGGCAGTTAAGTCCCCATATTGGCCGTTTCACGTAGTAAGTCAATACCAAGAAGTAAAAAGTCCGCAGGAGCACATGATCACAGATCAGAGTGCTCGGTCCTTCACAGCTGCTACACTTTGTTCTAAAGACTCCCCCACCATCCTGAGCTCGTCTCTTCTCCGTGCTAGGTTAGCGCGAGCCTCCTGTAGCTGCTCGTTCAGTTCCAGGTAGTGTCGGCTTTGCATGTAGTGGGCCTCCACTTCATTGCTCGTTGAACCTGCTTTCAAATACGGAAGATGGCATTAGATTAATGAAACTTCCTTTCCACGTACAATACAAACATGATTTAAAAAAAAAAAAAAGATTGAAACTACTGTGCAAAATCGTACCGTGACAACCTTTCCATTTTTCACTGGACTTGGTAGCAAATTTATCTCAGATACTAAGTAAGTCAGAGCAAATGTAAAATCAATGCCTATACCATTATTAAAATTCTAACCGTTTAGTTTTAAATCATTTTCTTTGATAAACCAATATAGGACATAGTCTTTCACACTGTTGTGCATAGTATATTCTGTGTGTTTATCAGAGATGGACAAAGTACCCAACTTCATTACTTAAGTCAAAGTACAGATCCCACTGGTTAGACGTTACTCCAAATACAAGTGAAAGTTGTCCAGTCAAATTTTTACTTGCTTTTAAAAACACTTAAGTATTAAAAGTACATCTTCTGTCAATGCATCGTTGTATTATTGCCACAACGCTTACAAAACCTAATGCTGTTAACAAAAACAGAAATGTGAATTCACAAAATGAACGCATGCTGTGCCATCATGGTGGTTTAACGTTAAGCTAGCTAGTCAGTGAAGCTCCACCTAACATGCTAGCAAACGCTTTTCAAACTCAAAATCATATTGGGTAGATAACGCTACTAGAAAAGAAACATTTCTACATTGTTTATTTGGCAAGATTATACTAGAACATATTTCTGAAAGGACTTCAGATAAGTTAGCATTATTCCTGTTAGCGTAACTCTTTTTACATGCTAACTAACAGTGTCCAAGTTAACTAGCTATGTGTTAACATTAACCGTAGACAAAGCAACTTGGTGGGCAAATCCATAGAAAGTCATTTGACTAATCAGATCGCATAACTCTTGCAACATTATCGCTAGCTCTAAAAGGACAGACAACTACGTTGCAAGCTTTCTCTTGCTAGCTTGTTAGGTTTTGTAAATGAGCTAAATTAGTCACTTCAGGTTTGTTAAAGTAGCTAGCTAGTTAAGTTTTGTTACTTCAGGTTTATATTAGTTTGTTAAATTTGCTCGCTTATTAAGTTTTGCAAATTGTTTTGTAAATTAGCTTGTTAAAGTAGTTACTTTTATATATTAGTTTGTTAAATTGGTTAGCTCGTTCAGGTTTGTAAATCAGTTTGTTAAATTAATACTGTAAGCTAGCTAAGTTTTGTAAATTAGCTTGTTAAAGTAGCTAGTTAGTTAACTTTTGCAAATTAGTTTCTTAAACCTTAGTTGATCTCGTAGTTTGTTAAATTTTAATTTAATTTTGTATATTAGTTTATTAAATCTAGCTTGTTAGATTTTGTAAATTATATTTAATTATGTAGCTACTCAAGTTTTGTAAATAAGCTTGTTCAATTAACTAGCTAGTTGTTTATTTTTCGTGTGTGTGAGATTGTAAAAGACTTGAATTGGAGAGGGTGACAGTAACTCCACTTTGTTTCAGGTCACATCACACCACCCTGTCATAGATTATTTTGCTACCTTACTGGAGGTTATGGAATAGAAACCATCAACATTAGCTCCATCTATACACACCGTTTCAGCTCACAAAGTCGCGGAAACGCAGCGCGTGTGGAGTTTTTGGTAAGTGAAGGGCTTTTCTAATAGAGACGGCTCCGTCAGCTCTACTTAGATCCACGCAGAGAAAATTCCTGATTATACGTGTGATTGGGAAAGGGAACGGCTGCTGGTTCTCAATTCTTTCTCGCTCTCCTTCTTACACACACACATTTTGTGCCCTGCTGCTCTGTATGCATTGTGGCTGACATTCCATTCCGCTGTTTAATCACGGTTTTATAGTCCCTCCAGCTGCCTAGATATGACTTCATAATCCTCTCTCCCTCTTACACACACATACACACGTGCACGTTCATGTACGCACATGTCCTGTTCACACACAACGGCTTTCCCTTCACATTCTATGCATAGTTTTCATTTCAGTTAGACCCAGTGTCACTGCTAAGCAAGCCAGCGTTTCAGTCCTCTCTCACTTGTTTATGACAGCCATATCCTGCTGGCTGTGTGTGTGTGTGTGTATGAGAGAGAGAGCCCATCTGACAGCAGTCCTCTCTCTAGGTCCATCAGCCAATCAAACTGACAGAAGCTTACATTTCAATCACTCTTTATCCATCTCCTCATCTCTCTCTCTCTCTCTCTAGTCTGCAATCTCTCAATCCTCCATCATCTTGTTCCAAGGTGTGGAAATCAGCCACTTCTCACCAAGGCAATGTCTTTGGCTGTCCTTGCCAACACACACACACACACACACAGCACACACAGCACAAACAACAAGAGAGGGAGGGGCGCTTCGACAGCCGTCAGGGCTTTTAGTTTCAGGGACAACCATTTGTATTCCTCTCACACTGATGTCATGTGTGTGTGGACATTTTAAAGGTGATGATCTCAAAGGCAGAGCATTCCAGTCACTTTTATCAATGACACTGAAGGAGACATCGTGTGCATGCTTTTGTGTGTGTGCTGCAGATTGCAGTGTGACAGCAGGATTGTGAAACAGAGAACGCAATGAGCAAGAATGTTAAAAATGTATTAAATGTTAAAAATGTCCTAGACTGGTAGATCTGGTAGCATCAGGGAAATTACATATACCTCTATTATAAGGTGTGTGTGTGTCAGTGTGTTCCAGTATTCCACTCAGTGAAGCATGCATGTGATAAAATCCCAGCTGTTTGCTGTCACTGTGTTCCTCTCAGTTCGACTCGCTGTGCTGCTGTGGCTCCTGTATGTTCCTAAACATCAGTATGGAGTCATTAACACGAGCTAAATTGGGCAGAAGCACACGGGAGTCGAGCCGAGATCCGGTACTATAATTTGATGGAAATGTTAACGATTTCTAATACAATCTTCATGAAATCCATTTAGCCATTTGATGTAATAAATCACACAGACAAGGCAACGTCACACCACACACACAGCAACGCACGACACTAATGCCCCCGGTGCTCACCTTCTCATGCTCCATGATCATTGATTTGTGCTAGCAGCAACTGGCGCAAATTGTTACTCTCACTCAGGATCTTTCTACTTTTTTTATTATTATTATCCTAATGTTTTTTAAGATCCCTCAGTTTTCAAGCAATCATCACTAAATTTGACATAAAGAATACCTCAGGGCTGAATTACACCGCTATGACTTTTGGTGCTGATCTGGATCACTGAACTGAAATCTCATATCTCATCTCATCTCGTTATCTCTAGCCGCTTTATCCTGTTCTACAGGGTCGCAGGCAAGCTGGAGCCTATCCCA
>JAODLJ010000007.1:42197191-42209061 GCA_027576115.1 Cathorops melanopus
ATTGCATTTTGGAAAATATCCCAACTTTTCTGGAAATGGGGCTGTATTTGCAGTGGGTCACCTGAGACATGGTATTCATTAATGATTAACTTAAGAAAGTGGAGGTTTGCCTCCTTATCGGCGTATATGTTACGTTATATTATATTAATATATTAACGTTATATTAACATTGTTATATTAATATTCCATCAGGTTCAGTCAGTTTCACACAGAAACAACTGGTAGAAGTGTTCTTCAAAAGGCTGCTTTTTACTTTGAGTGCATTAGAGAGCCTTTACTTTTGTACTTTTACTTGAATAAAGAAGTGGAATCAGTACTTCTACTTTTATCAGTTGTTTTTTCCCCCCTGTATTTCTACTTAAGTAACAAATGTGTGTACTTTTTTGACCTCTGGTCAAGGCCCATGCTTAAATGCCCAATATTGGCAGCTTGGCCATGTTGGGGCTCGAAACGTCCACCCATCTGATTAGTAACCCTTATTGTTTAACAAATGATAAATTATTGTTCAGTGTTTAACTCTCAGTTAGATAAATGCATGTTTTATTTCCATACATGCAAAAAGAGATGGTGATTCTAGACTTATTTATCTTTTGAATGAAAATACAGGTCACTCCCTTGGTATTGATCAGACAGATTAAGTAAGTGCAACAGTTCAGAAGGAGTGTAAGAATCCAGAGGGGCATTGATGGAAAACATCCTAAAATAGAAACGCCTTCAAAATCAATTGAAACGACAAAAACAGCCTGAGCAGAATCTTGAAGATTGACCCAAAAGGTCACAACCAGCACTGTTATGATGGCTGTTTACAAAAGGCCTATGGCTGCTTTTCAGAACGCAGAATGAATATGAATTGTTTTAAAATTGAACACATTAGTGAGCACACACCGATCTAAGATGAAAAGGACATTAATATTCGAAGACGCATTTTGATGATTTGATGTATATACATATTCATGAGATCATCTTGTTCTGCAGAGAGCATCCCCTGGAGACTGACACACTGTGACTCAAGCTAAAGTCTGGCTGAAATGAGATGGATTAGTGAATCAATATGAAGCGCTACAAGTTCTACAAGGTTCAAAAAAAAAAGAAAAAAAGGAAAAAAAAAAAACCTTTGAAAGATGGAGAGTGAGATTGCAAGTGCCTAGGAATTAGTCTTTAGACACTACAGTGACATCAATCCTGTCATCAGCACAATTTTCTTTTTCTGGTTTACTGTTGCACAAGCACTAGCATTTATGACTGTAAATTATGTCATTTTCTGAAAAATAGGCTTTACTTTTAAAGTATGCAGTAAGTATTACAAAACTAATCAACAACTAGATGGTGTGATGCACCCCAACATGAAATGGAGTGACTCCTTTATTCCTCTTATACCACAGCATTTTGCCAACAATAACAATCTGTATTTATCAAACAATTTATTTCTTAAACACATCATACTTTTTTATCCATTTCTAATGACAGCATGTTGAAATTAGATCTTATCACTTCTTCAGCCTTTCCTTATTTCTCCTCTCTCTCTCGAAGGTAATACAAATGAAGCTTGTCATGACACCACAAAACTCAAGGTTCTCTAACCTAAAGACTTTCCCATATCGGAAAACTAAAAGTTACAGCTTTACCTCTAACTATGACAAAGCGCCGACACTGTAGACGCCATCCAAAAACTATAAATACATTTCAATTATGCACTTTTTTTAACTTCCATAAACATTGTTACTATGGAAACAATAATGAATTAGAACAATCACACATAATAAAATATAAAACATACAAGTAAAATTTGCCTTGTAGCTGGATCTACCATCAGAACTGCTGTTATTCTGATATTCATTGATATTCACTGAACCCTGAGGCGGATAATAGTTTTAGTATGAATACACAGGTGACTGTAAAAAAAAAAAAAAAACTTCGTAGTATCTTTAGTGCTTTTAGGAACAGCATTTTCTTTCATAATTTTGAATTCTTCCTCAGTTACGGTGACAAAGCAATCGGCCACCATTTTGTCGAGTTGCTCAAGGTGATTATCAAGAAATAGTCCGAATTTCTCGACCAATCAGCACGCAAGGTTTCCGATAATCATCTCCGTATTTATAATAAAGGATACTAAGCAACACCTTCTGAAAAGTCAGCTTGGAGAATTCAGCAGCACTTGGCATAACCACTTAAACATGAGGCTAAATAAATGTTACCATGTATGAAATGCATGTAATGGTATTATGCTTGATGTGTGAGGTATTTTTACATACCACTTTACAATAATACTACACTTATAAATGGTTTATCATTAGTTTATTAATTAGGTTGTGAACACTTTATAACTTGTTAATCAACTGATATAACACATTAGATTAAAAGAGGGCAAAAGTTACATGTTGCTTGCCAAACAGTGAGCCCCAAGGGCTTACAACAATTTATAATATATATTACGTGGTTGTACAAAGGTATAAAGTTTATCTCTGAGTGGTGCTCAAACACAAGAAAATAAATTTCATATATTTGCACCACTGTGTAATGTTCTTTATATTATTTGGACACATCCATAAAATAAAATACACAAGTTAATCAAAAGAATGTTAATTTTGAACTGGTTCGCCATTTTGGCAACGTGCATGAGCATGCAATATTGTTATAATACTGCACATTGTCAAGACTACACAACATCACACGTCAGAGCTCATGCGACGAGCCAATGGCAAAACTTTTCTGCTGTGCATTCGCAGAATCATTTCTTTGTTGGCCAGGAAAGAGAGAAAACGAGGCTAATCCAGTGCTCAGTTTAAGCATGAAATAAAACTGAAAACTGAAACTAAAGATGCGCTGAACACCCAAAAGGCTGCCAAAACTTCATTATTTATTCTTCATGCATATTTACAAGAGAAAAACATACCAACAGACATTGAAAAACTGGAAAAGAGATACGTAGGAGATGTAAAACTTCTGTGCTAGCGAGTGACTGTGACAATTTGTAAACGAACATGGCCTTGAGGTTTGCTTCATGAAAAGCGGAAGACTTAAAGAAACAGACGTGCTGAACACCTGAAAGGCGACCAAAACTTCACTGGATATTCTTCATGCATATTTACAAGAGAAAAACATACCAATGGACATTGAAAAACTGGAAAAGAGAGCAAGAGTGGAAATATTGTCAAAGTTCTACTTGAAGGTGAGGAAAAGTGAAAGAGACTTTTACAAGAAGACTTAATTTGTGGACTTCACTCAGCAAAGCCCTTTTGCTTTGAAAGCACCTGTGAACTTGAACTGTCAACCAGTATGTAGCTTGTATATAAGTTGGGTTGTTGTTCAGGATTTTTGGTCTCGTACCATTTTTATTGTTAGAACTTTGTACATGAACTTTGGATTGACAGAACATTGAATCACATTTGATCAGAATCAGCATTCAGTATTGGTAAGTTACCGCCCTGTTCTTAACTTTTTGTAAAATCTATAATTGTTCTATCGAATGTGTATGTACAATAATAATAATAATAATAATAATAGCTGTTTTTTTCATGGTATATCAGATATATTCCATTCAGCTACTTGTCTTCAACTCGTTCAATATCATGCTCACTGAATGGAATATATCTGATATACCACTCAACGCCAGCCAATATTATTTAATTATATTACCTCAACAATACTTTTTCATCAGTTAAACCTCTAACAAACATCTTTTGTGAGTTTAGTTTGTTAGTTAGTATCTTGGCAACATGGTGACGCTTTGAAACTGTTTCATGTCCTGACACGTTACTAATGAAGCACTGCCTTATAAGACACTGACTTCTGACACAGCAGAGGCAGCAAGGCATTAAGGCAGACATGGCTGTGTACCCTGGAGATATTTACCTCTGCCAGCTTTGTTGGAGGAGGTTATGTTTTCACCTCCGTTTTGTTCGTTTTTGTTTGTTTGTTTGAATGGGGTTTGATGAAATTCTGAGGAAAGGTGAGTCATGGGCCAAGGAGCGATTGATTAGATTTTGATGCAAGTCCGGATATGTGGCTTGGCAGAGGTATGAGTTCTGCTGAGTGCCTTTCTAGTTACCTCTGCCAACTTTGTTGGAGGAGGTCATGTTTTTGTCTCCGTTTGTTTGTTCCCAATGTAACTCAAAAAGTAGTGAAGAGATTTTGATGAAAGTCTGAGGAAAGGTGGGTCATGGGCCAAGGAACAATTGATGAGATTTTGATGCAAATCTGGATATGTGGCTTGGCGAAGGTATGAACTCTACTGAATGCCTTTCTAGTTACCTCTGCCAGCTTTGTTGGAGGAGGTTATGTTTTCGTCTCCGTTTGTTTGTTTTTGTTTATTCCCAATGTAACTCAAAAAGTAGTGAACAGATTTTGATGAAATTCTGAGGAATGGTGGGTTATGGGCCAAGGAACAATTGATTAGATTTTGATGCAAATCCAGATATGTGGCTTGGCGGAGGTATGAGCTCTACTGAGTGCCCTTTTCGTTTTGTCTGCTTTTGTTTATTTCTGATTTATAAAAATGTTCATTATGCAAGTTTCCGGTGTCCTTGTTTCTCCAACACAATCCAGCCAACATGTCCTGATATTTCCTTTCCCACTTAAACATACTACCTCAACAAACTGGCTGCCAAAACACACACACACACACACACACGAGGAAAAAAAAAACTGTATTTAGAAAACGATGATTCTGCTGTTTTCAAAACCGCCACTGACAAAAAACTGTCCTGTACCAGTCTGGCATCCGAAACAAACCTGACACCACCACTTTTATATCACTGCTAACTTAAAATCTCGGTTTCTACCCCAAATAAAATCCACACCACGGTTTCAAGCCAGCAATTTGACAAAAAAAAAAAAAAAATCATCTGTGTTGCTTCAAATGGCGCCGTTTCTTGGTCACATTGTCGTGATGACATGACTTGATCATGCGATCATGTGATCCGTGTCCTTAAAAAGTTATTGGAGTTTTACTGCAAGCTACTGCGATGTGCTGTATTGCTCTTTGTCCCTTAAGCTTCGTATCTGTCTGTTCTCTCTCTCCTGCTTGAGAGTTAAAGAATCCCCCATAACTTTTGTTACGTCCCCTGGGATCTTGGGCCTGATGCATGTTTAATGCAAACAAGCATAATCTCTATCCGCTGCTGAACTTTGGTGCATTGGATTAAATCCCTAGTGAAGTGTAAAATGATATCTAGAAAAGTTCCAGAGAGAGAGAGAGAGAGAGTGCATCTGCAATGCTAAGCAGTGAGGTAGCTCAGGCCTAACCAGTGGCTAGATTTGCTTTTGCAGTTTGCTTACACACACACACACACAGACACACACACACACACACAGCTGCTGATGCTAGCTCTGTATGCAGAGTAGTGTTGGTGAAGGAAGAATGAATTATTAATGGAGGCCTGTCTTCCAGCATTAACGTGAGCAAGCTGAAAGCTCCACATTGTACCACCTTAAAGAGAAAGGGGGTCCGGCCCAAGAGAGCAGGACACAACCAGCAGGGGCGGAGCTTGGAGACGGGCGGAGTGGGAGGGGTTTAGAAGTCCAGGACACTCAATAAGACCTGGGAAACATCCGGAATGGGAGGATGGTGTGGGGGAAAAGCCAAGCCACCCGATGCGCCTCAGAACTGGGATTCCTTCCACATTTAGTATTTGGTTCCAAAAAAACAAAAAAACAAAAACCACCCTCGCTCTCTTTCGCATTCATGTAGCACGCCATGTACCACATAATACTGACAAGGTTTGACATTTTGGTTTTTTACATATCGTGTTTTGTGTGTGTAATGAATGCAAAGACAGCTGCACTGTTTTCCCTGAAAAAGGGAAACCTTTAAACTCGAACAATTTGATTAGGACGTTGATGTAACAGGAGATAAAAATCCATGAAATTTAAAAAAAAATCGCATCAAGCCAAGGAATACAAGAGCAAGCATGAAGCAACAAAGACATAACATGGAGCGAAAAATGAGTACAAGTCCTGAAAAAAAAAAAAATTATATATATATTAATAAAAACTACGCCGACCTCCATTAAGCACGTAAATGAAGAAACACGACTTGGAGACAAACTCCAGGTGTGACACGAGGCCAGCGTTAAAGCGTTTCACCTGACTGGACCCCACAGTCGTGTGCACTTTTCTCTCTCTGCGTTTCTCTCCGCTCACGAGCAACAGACGTGCGGCTTCAGGCTGCTCCGCATGCATCCTGTGTAAACACTGAGTGTATAATGCGTATTTGTCTTTCCCCGGCACAGTGTGAAGAGGCGGCAGAAAGGTGAATGAACACACAGGGAGCCTGCTCACGTATGCATTAAATAAAAGCCATTTCCTCAGACAGCAGGTCCGGCAACTCTGCCAGAGAACACAAGGAAGCGCAGAGGAGGGAGAGGGACTAAATGACGGGGAACGCCACAGCAACATGGCACAGGTTCCCCTCGGCTTTGAGAAAGAGAGGGAGAGAGAAAAAAAAAAGCTGATCTGAAAGGAAATGGGATAAAACTTGCTGGGAAAAAAGGAACGAGTGTGAATTAATCCGGCAGGTTGATGTGTACTGTGGTCCTTCTGGAGAGTTTGTGTGGTGTGAATGAGGAATGCAAAATTCAAATCCTGGATGGCTTATGATACCAGATAAACAAACAAATAAATTTAAAATAGAAAAATAACTAACAAATAAGTAAATAAATGACTGAATAAATTCAAATGAATAAAAATAAATGTAAAAAAAATAAAATAAAATAAAACAGAGTTGTTAAAAATGATTTTTTGGGGGGAGAAAAATTAAAATTAAATCAATAAAAATAAATGTTTTTGTTCTGGTTTAGTGTTTGCAATGTCATTACTATAATTTAAAAATAAATAAATAAATAAATAAATCAAGCTCAAAACCACATCACAAACGAAATCAAACCAAATTTATTTTGGTTTTTTTTCCATTTGTGCTGACTGATTCACAATTATTTGTGCCTTTTTTGTTTGTTTTTTAATTCTCTGACGTATTAAACATTTAATTCATCACTCCGGTCACTGATCTACCCTGACAGAGAGCACGATAATCAGCCAAAAAACAAACCAGCACAAACACTATGTTCACAGAAAACCTAAACATAAACACATTTACATAATAAATGACATTTTCATTACTTTTTAAATAAGGAGTCAACTTCATGGATGTGGAAAAAAAAAAGGCACTGAAATTTACCAAATTAAATGAGCGAGTCTTAAAAAAATTCTTAAAAAAAAACCTTTTAAAAAAGCACGTCTTTGCATTACCTTTAAAAATGGACTTGTTTTTCCATGGATGGCTCTTTCGGGTTAAAACAAATGGCCAGTTATTAATATTACAAAATCAGGGTATTATGTGCTTTTCATATGTGACGGTCGATTGAGGTGACGTATACACAAATCGAGTACAACTATTCGTTCAGCCATTCTGTTAGGAAAGTCGTTTTCATGAGATGAATGATTCTAGATCCACGGTTCTCAAACTTCTTGCAGCAGGAACGTCTTTAACTGTAAAAACACACTTCATATAGGAATATACTCCAAATACAGTATTCAGACTGTTTATTTAAATATGTACCGTACAATAATATTCTGGCTATTTATTAAAGCCAAGAAAAAAAAAGGGGAGGGGGTATTTGTGAACTTTACACTGATGGACCACATTAGGAGCAATTACTGGGACTTGTATTTCGTATTTGCATTACTGAGGTTTGGAAGAAACTCGTTCGCTTTAATCCGGCCAGTAGGACAGACGATAAAAATAAAGACAATAAACAGACAGTGCAGTCTGGAAGCCTGAGATCAGCAATAACACGAGTGAAAATGAGAACCTTAGAGGTTTTTTTTTGTTTTTTAAATATATATTTATATTTAAAATGTACATGTATTTCAGTGTTTTAGTTTTCGTCTACGCCCGTCTTTTGCTTTAATGACAGCGTGCGCTCACAGATCCAGTCCTTCCTTCCCAGTGTCATTTGACACAAAGCAGAAGACTCGATGAAAATCGGACGCATCACAAACAGCGACCTAGAAATCCTGAACATTCGAGTTTATTCCTGTTTACCTTTCTTAAACGTTGTTTCATTCCGGTTTTAAATGAAACAACGTTCAGATTTTCGATATGGTCTCAGACTTACACGCGGTACCGGTCAAAAGTTTGTACACCTTCTGATGAAGTGTTTTTCTTTATTTTTATGAATTAAAAGTCACTTCTTGTTTTGAAGTAAGGATGGCTGTCGTTTCTCGTTACTTAGTTGAGCGCTTTCTTGACATAATATGGATTACTACAGTTGTGAAACAGGGCTATTTACTGTCTATTATTTACCGTTTACGCATTAAAAAGGCAAGAAATTGCACTAATTAACTTCTGACTTTGAATAATGCAAAATATGAAACATGTGAACACTTTTTTTTTTGCCAACCATATATGCTCCAGATGTTATTTCATAGTTTTGTTCTACAATGTAAAAAGTACAAAATACAGAAAAACCTATGAATGAGTAGAGCAGGGGTGTACAAACCTTTTAACTGGTACAGTACTATAAGTCCCTCTTTTGCATTAATAACAGCGTGTACTGACAAATCAAATCCTTCCCAGTGTAATTTCGACATGTGCTTCAGACCACATACGTATATAATAAATAAATATAATATCATATAATATAATAACTTGATTACAGTAGGTAAAAGGTGGCGTTTCTGCCACTGTACCATTTTTAATCACGATGAGAACCACTGATCTAAACAGTACCACACCAGGGTGAGTAGAGAGTACGATCCGGTTAGAGACTGATTTCAGGATTTCTAAAACATACCTGGATATTTTTATGACTATTATTACTTATAAGTTTCACTTGACATCACAACATGAGAAAATGATTTCAATAGACCATTATTCCATTCCGGCCGTGTTTAAACACCTTATAGTTTCCTCCAGCAGTGAGGAGACGACGTAGCCGAGCCGTAAGAACTTCACTGGCCGAAAACTAGAAACTATTCTGACTACATGATGACAGTTGACGAAAGTTATTGCACTTGAAATCCAGAAGTGGGAGGAAAGAGATGAAAAGGGTTTCCAAGTGAAAAGGAGGAATTTGAGTGTGCACCTTCCAAGTGCAAGTGATTTGCACGAGATGGATGTGTGTGTGTGTGTGTGTGTGTGTAGAATTTAGTGTGTGAGCAAAGCAAAACTATTGCAAGGTAAAGAAGTCAAGTCAAGGAATCCTGATTATGAATTAAACCGTGTGTGTGTGTGTGTGTGTGTGTGTGTGCGTACGCGTGCACTCGATTTGGGGCACTAAACCATCATCATATGTTTCTTCTGTGATATCCGTGGCATGCCGGTGTGCCATAGTGGTGCTTCGATCTGACTTCCTGTTGCTCTTTGCAAACCGAATATTTTTAGATTTTCCTTCCAAGAAGCAAACGTCGCTATCAGATGTCACTTGAAAATCAAATTTTCTGACATTGCAGAGAACAAATATCATCCTCATTGGCGTTTCATGATCATGCAGGTGCAGCCAAATCATACTAGATCATAAAAACAACATCATCATCATCATCACTATCAAACAGAATGCTATTTATAAATCATAGTCAATACAAAAGCTTGAATTTCATAGCAAGAAAGCCTCTACATATAAATTATATGCATAAATTATACATACACACACACCACAGTCCTGTGCAAAAGTCTTGGCACATGCAAAGAAGTGCTGTTAACCAAAAATGGCTGCAAAATAATTTAATGAAATGTTTCATCATTAAAAAAACACTATAAACAGTAATCGTAAGCCATAATAAATAAAACAAAGTCAGTATTTGGTGTGAGACGAAATTCACTTTGCTTTAAAAAAAAAAAATCGTAGTCTGAGGTCCAATGAGTGCGGAAATGAGCTGTAGGTTTTACTGAGCGTCTTCCAGAACCAGCCACAGTTCTTCTGCACACTTTGACTGTCACGCTCGCTTCTTCATTTTGCACCAAAACCCATCAGCCTTCATTATGCTTTCTTTTTTCATCTAAAAAGTGCTCTCTTATGTAACATGCTGCTCGGATACAAACTTTTTTTTTTTTTTTTTCCCCTGTAACGTTTAATTTTGTGCTGGAAAAAAAAACTGAACGTTTGGACTCGATAATGTCATGAAATAGAAATCTATAACAAAATTGTTTGGGGGAAAAAATACTGTATATGGGGGGGAATACTTTTGCACAGTACTGCATATATTTTATTCTAACTAATGTATTTATGTACAAAACGGACAGCCATGTAGTCACGTCCTGGTCAAATTTTTCATGCACATTTCTTCTTTGAATATGCACTCAATGGCCACTTTAACAGGAACACCTGTCCTTCTGTTCATTCGTGCAATTATTCAATCAGCCAATCATGCGGCAGCAGTGCAGTGAATAAAATCATACAGGTGCAGCTTCTTCAGCCAGCGTTCGCATCAAACATAGGGCAGACGCATGGGGTGGAAATGTGATCTCAGTGCCTTCGTTGGTGCGGCTTATTTTAGAAATCTTAGGCTTTTCAGATCAAACTCTTTGAAATTTTACACATGGTGGTGTGAAGGAAAAAAAAAAAAAACTTCTATGGATGGAAATGCCTTGCTGGAAATGAGAGAGTTCAGAACATAGTAGACAGACTGCCTATGAGCTGAGAGGAAGGATCCGGTCACTCAAAACCACTCTGTACAACCGTAGTGAACAGAAAAGCATCTCAGAACGCGCGGTACGTCAAAGCTCGAGTCGGGATCCGCTCCTGTCATCCACGAACATGAATCTGAAGCTATCGTGAGCATGGAGTCGTGAACGCACGTGATTTTACGCCCTGTGCTTGTACCACATGATCAGGGCTACAAATATTCCTAATAAAGTGACAGGTGAGCTTATCTGAATGCCGACTTCAAATGTTACCAGCTGGAAAAATCAGCATGCATCCTAAACACCACTTTCTTCCCCGTGTCCATGGAAAACTAAACTTTACACACACCGAATCTTATATAGCAGAGCTTGGGCAAACACAAGGACATGCTCTGATTTAGTTAAGCTGAAATCCCCCCCACTCTCCAGCAGCAGAGCAAATCCATCTGGTCCAGGAGCCAATCTCGTGTCGCACGCCTCCACTCAGCTCACCGAGGCCAGAGGTGGCTCCCAGCACTCGCGCGCTCCCCGAATGAGGCTTGGAGCATGTGAATTACTTTGCGATTTGGGCAGAACAAGGTTAGAGCACATGAAGAAAAGGTAGCGTTTGAGCAGAAGGTCTGCCAGGATCGAAATTGGCTCGCGCATGTTGATCTTAATGCCTATCCTCTAAACAGTGAACACATCCTCGGGGAGAGAAGTCGCGGGCAGTAGTTTGCTCTTCAGGTTTCAACATCTCAATAGAAAGAAAGGAAAAAAAAAAAAAAAAGCAGCTCTCGGGATTCTTCCCTTTTCCATATTTCTATCTCGTTTTCTCCCTCTTGTCAGCAGGGCCTAATTTTAAGAATACAGGACAGCCAGGCGCAGTCAAGGGAGCGAGAAAGGACCTACTTTTTGCAGCACTGCTGTTAGCCAATTAGCCAGCGCTGTAGCTGTGACATTCAGGAGGTTCGGCGGTGATAAATTGGACAGAGTGGCCGTGAGGGCACCTGAGACCGAGACCACACGGAAACTAAAGAGCGCTGCGAGGTTTACGTTTTGCTTCGAAACAGGACCGGCATTGCGTACAGAAATCTTTAAATCAGACATGAGACAGAATAGCGCAGTAATGTTCATCGTACACATCCATCTCAAACTTGAAATAAAATTTATGCACAATGCACACGTTATCATTTTGTAAATGGATCTAAAAAAAAAATAAAAAATCATCCAGATTTATAGCCAGGCCTTATGAGGTTAAGCTACGCTT
>JAODLJ010000007.1:42225554-42237470 GCA_027576115.1 Cathorops melanopus
TTTTCTTTTAGCAAATTCATTCGGCTCAATTTCTCAAATTATAAACAAATTTGAAGTCTAATTTAAGCCACTTTCCGAGGTAGTTATGATGAATGAATGGATTGCACTGGATTGTTCAGTGAGTCACATTCTTCATATTCAACTTCTTCCGCAAGCTGCTCACTCGCATGAACGTAAACGCCCTCTTGCGTGATTTTTTTTTTTTTGCTGTTGTCCTGAGGATCCTAGTCCTGATACACACCTCTAATTTCAACATCTACTTTATTTAAGTCAACAAAAAAGTATCTGTGTGTGTGTATCTCTTTCCATCCCTAGTATACATGCACTTTTAAACTTCCCTGGATTTCTGCTACTCTAGAACTGTGATGAACAGTTTGCTTAGCTTCGTTCCTTTCATCACTTTCTATCATGCTGCAGACAAAAAGTTGTTGGTCAGCTGTGGTCCAGTCTCCTCAGAGTGATGACATCTGTAAACGGAGAACCAGATTTAGACAGGTACATACACACGAGATGACATATTTTCAAAACTAAGTGAAACAAGATTTTTTTTTTTATTGTGATAACCATAGCTCTGAGCAGTCATGATTTGTTATTACTAAAACTCTAGCACAGCTTCTATGCGCAGTAAAGACTGAACATGAGAGTTATTGCTATAATTGAATGTATTGATCTCAGACATGTATATGTACATTTGGCATTGTCAGTGCCCCTTATTGTGTAGTTCATTGTGTATATGTGTGTGTGTGTGTGTGTGTGTGTAGTCTAAAGGGCGTGCAGTCAGTCGTCTATTGGAGAGCTTTGCAGCAGACGATGGCTTCCATCTGGGTGGAGACAGCAGCTTCTCCGACGAGGATGAGGAGAGCTCTTCATCAAGAACCAGAAATTCTCCAGGTAACTTTCAGCCTCAAAAAAATACATTTCTGTTAAACGATTGACAGAATGACTGACTGATTTCCATTGATTAAACACGTATGTATGAGATTTGCTCAGGGTGTATTCACCAGGTGGTGGTACACACCTACAACATGGGGAGAAATCCCTCACAAAACAAAGAAAAAAAAGTTTTTTCACCACCTGTGTACTGATAAATTCCCCCACCTGTGCTGCGGTTGGGCTGGTCTTACTCAAAAGCAACCTGAAGACTGATAAGAAAGGAAAACATTTGTTAGAATTTGCGTGAGGAAGAAAACACTTTCCCTGTGTCCGAAATTGCTTCCTACTCACTATATAGGACACTATATGGTGAGGACGCCATTTTGTAGTGCTGTCTGAAACGATAATGAGGATTATTACACCCTATATAGTGCACTCAAAGTATCCCACAATGCATTACGAAAAGTAGTGTACAACCGATGGTCACTAACCAAAGCAATATATCCCATCATGCATTGCGGTCACGCTGAAAGAAATCAAATCAAAAACCTCAGATTTCATTGAATAAAAGGCAGCGGCAAAGAAGAAAAGTATCCAGACTTGATTTAAAAGAACTGAAAGATGCAGTAGACACGAAGTACTTTGTATTTCTTAGTGTGGGAAATACGCTCAGTATAATACGGATTGATCACAAAAACACATGCGTGTATTTATTATTTTGAAAACCCACCAGCCGACTGATCGGGCACGTTTTAATTGTGCGACAGTAATGACGTAAATACTGGCGTGATGGATTAGTGTCCAAAAGCTTTTTTTTTTTTTTACCAATGAGCTCACTATATAGTCCTCTATACAGTAATTCCCTATACAGGGAGTAGGGAGTAGTGAACGAGTGAGTGATTTCAGACACAGGGCCTGTATTTATCATAAAACTTTAAAAGCTTTAAGTGACCAAAGGACATGACTGTGTCATGAACAGGGCTAGAAATAATTCTCTCTCTCTCTCTCTCACACGCACACACACGGACCTATAAACTGTGATATATGAGCACACTAATGCTGCACCTGTATAGCAACAGGATGTGAGGAAATGCATCAGAAACTGGATATTGCAGCGAAGCAAGAGATAAAATGTGCACAGGCAACTGGTGAAAGGTGAATTTTTTTCTCTTCGTTTTCTTCTTCTCCTTGCTTCTTCTTCTTCTTTTTTATGGTTCGGCTCCACAGCCAATCAATAAGCAATCTGTTAAGGTTTTACCCAGAGAAAATGCTCTTAATAAAGACTCCCCTTGGGCACCACTGTGAGCAACAGAGAAACTCGAGCAACAACAGATGCCCTCCGCCGGGCTGACAGCTACCTGTCTAACACACGCCGGTCAAATCGGTCCTGGCCGCGGGTTACTAGGATGGTAATTCACACCACCGTGCTCCTGACTGACTCCTGGCCAACACCACTGATGGAATGTTCTTAGCTCTTGGATCAGATTTCAGATTCCTAACACCCCCCTGACACGTAGCTCCACCCTCTGGAAAAGCATGAAGGATGATGAAACAAACGTGCACGTGACGGATTCAAAACACACACACACACTGCACAACATGCACATGTTCGCTATAAATCAGTGCTTGTTAATCGCCTGCATGATTCTAGCTTTGTGACTTTTCCTGTGGCTCCATTATAATGCTTTAAAAATGCATCACATTATTCATCCAGTTTCTTTGAACTGTAATACAGACCTAGGCTAAGCAACTACTATTCTTAAAAAAAAAAAAACACACACAACCAGACAAACAAACAAAAACCCCTCTTCTCTAATGAAGCTTCAAAGCGCTTTTTTTTTTTACTTTTAATAAATATTACATTTTACGCAACAGAATTCAACCCCAAGTGCATCAAACCAAGAAACAAAAAAGGCAATCAAAGAAGTAGAATACAAGTCAAGACAAAAGAGATCCATCCAATTTCATGATATACAACTCTTATTTACATAACTAATAAGAAAACAAGTCTTTTTTTTATAAATCTGGCAGGATCACGTAAAAATTTAACATTTCAAAAAAAAAATTTAACATTCTACAAAAAACAAATGCTGGATGTGTATTATAACCACAGCACTCCTTGACGTATTAACATTAGTAACATTAACGTCATAACGTTAGTATGGCCAGAACGTGGGCATGTAATGATATACTGTGCAGCAATAAATCGCGATACAAATTTATAGTGATTGGAATTGATTAAATAAAAAGTGAACCACGATTATTATTACGAGAATACACATGGCTTCACCACAGGAGCAAGTAACATAGCTCTAACGCATCAAACACAGATCTAAAATGGGAACGAGCTGTTGTGCGATTGTACAAATGGATTTAACAAGGAATTAGGGCTCTCTTTTTACAGACTGCTAAAAGCTAAAGAAAGGAGAAGCAAATGAAGGCAGTATAACTATTCATAAAAGTTTCTTAAAGGGCTAGTCTTATGAAAATGACATCATAAACTCCCGGGTTTTCTGTGTGTGATATGCTCAAATAGGTTGTAAAGTTCACTGATAAATAAATTGGTTCGAAAAAAAATTTTTGTGTCTGAATTCTGTTCCGAAAATCACTAAAAGCTTGTCCACCATTATTAGATCGCAGCGTTTTATTGGTCAGCGGCGGTGCGTGTGTGACGTCATATGCGCCACCGTCTTCTTTTGTAAATCTCGCTACGCAACTTTACGACAACAAGGATGAAGAAGTGACTCAGAGTGAATAAGTGTGTTTCGGTTTGCTTTTAGATCAGTAATTGTCTGTCGTCTATCTAAGGATTATATCTGGCCATGTAGAAACTATCTTACAATGTTATTGATTTATCTGACTAAGGACAACCAATCAATTCAAGCAACAGGGTAAACACAAGCTCGACACTTCCTGTGCAGCGGTGAGCTCTTTGGGATGGCGCTTCAGACTTCTGTTTCCAGATCGTAGGAACTGCTCAGCGTACCAGACCTCGCTCAAATCCTTCAATGTGAATTTGCCTGACAAATTTATCTTTTTCAAAATGTACAGAGCAGACACCAAACCATCCTGTCGGCTTGAAGTTACCTCTCTCTGTCCGTACAAATCGAACCCATTCGTTCTGTAAATGTCCTGCCGACTTTGGGCTGTAATGGATCGAAATTACGCTTTTTTTCTCGGCTACGCTTGAACAGCCTTGAACGACGCACCTCTTAGGAGACGTGCTTTGGTTTTAATTTTGTTTTGGAATTTTAAAAAAATGGTTAAAAACGTGCTACAGTTTGCAAAGCAGACAAAGCCAGAAATGCCGTGAACTTTCAAGCATTGCGCTTATGAATTAACAGTAACTTACCAGGAACGCATTCGTGCAATGGCGGACTCAAAGAACCAAACTTTACCGGCTAAACAGAACGTGTTCCTGGTCTCGTATTAAAATACAATTTAGACAGTAAACTATTTCGCATGTCTAGTTTTATAAGGTATAATTTCCAGGGGTGTTGTCATTTTCGTAAAACGAGCACTTTAAGAAAAGGCCGATTTGTTATTAACTCCTTTCTCGTTTTTAATCAAAAGAATATTTTTAGTTCATAGAATAAGAAGATTCCTATAAGGTATTGATTCATTTTCTATAACAGCAGCTCTGGAGATGAGATATGTGGTGCGGGTTACTGTCAGGAGATGCTTATTTCACGTTTATGGCAGGAGTCTCCAGTGTCTGTGCTTTGTAACAGAGGTAGAGCTGTTCCTTTGCATTTTCCACCACAGGAAAGTCTTCAGTACGTTGAAGGAGCTGTTTATAGCTGCTCTAATGACATAAGCGAGAAAATTTTGCGAATATTTCCATAAGGCGTGTCATTTGTTAATAAATAAAAATTCATGGGATAATTGTTGTGGTGTTAGAGGAATAAAAGTCTTCGGGACATGCTGTTGTAGGAAAATAATCGACGACGTGCTCGCTGAATTTTTGCTCCTTTTAGCGTCCTTAATATCGTGCCTTTTACAACACTTCGAAGAATCGAATGCTTTGTATCTGAAGCTGATCAGCGGCACATCAGGAGGAGGGAGAAATTCAACACGCAACATGAAATCCAGGGAAACTTTAGGTTCATGGGGAAGAACAGCTTCATGAACTTTTCGCTGGAAAGACATAAAACTCTGAATGCACAAATAGCAGGGACAAAAACGACATAATAACAATTCAGCATGGACCCTGGGCACTTTATAGCAGCACTCCAACCAAGACTGGGCAACCAATTAAAGACAAGGCGAGGGCCTGAGGCAGTTCTAATACTCTCCATCTCTCCTGTCTAAGCAGGCTGAGTGGTACTTAGCAGAGTGCTAGGAGAGCACTTCTTCCAAACAGGCAGGAGAGAGCGGGCACAGTGCCCTCCTGAGAGGCAGAGATTAAGGGCAGCATTAACAAGCCCAGTGCTCTGTGCCAGCGTGACCCACCCTGATGATGGAGGAGCCAGCGCCATTAAACAATGTGAAACTGTACACGAACACGGTCACACAAAGACTAATATGCACTCCAGAATGTGCGCTAAACACAATGACTGTTTTTACAATCTTGATTTTCATTTCCAAATCAATATACACGGTGCACGGCGGATATTACGGGAACACTGATATCGCTTTTGCAAAGCAGCTCATTGCTACCTGCATATACATTTCAAGTAAACTCGTGTTCCCATGACATATAATCCATACATGATGGACTAACAGTGCATTCTTCTTTAACCGCCACATTAGACACAAGTAAGTCTGATAGACTGGGCTTTTGAAGTGATCCAAGCGCTCACTGCCCTTTTAGTGGTTAGTCAGCTCACAGTCTCTCACACACACACACAGTCCATCCACATCCTCCAAGGCTGTTCAAGCTGATCAACCATGCGAACCTACTCAGCTAACAGGTCATAGTTTCTTTGAAAGAAAGCTTGAACAAGCCCCTTTAGCTTCCGTCGGTGTCCCCATACCTGAATCTTGTCTCGGCTTTAATTATGCCTCTGAAGAGTGTGGACGTGAGCCCGAGGTACCCACATGCTGTGGACCGACCCAACCAGTCCACTTTCTATGGGAACTCGAGTTAATTTCAACTCCGACAGGGATGACGGAGCAAGAAAGGGGTTGGAGGGGAGGGAGGAGGTGGGGGGGGGGATGGGACTTCTGTTCCTGGACCACAGAAATCCTTTTAGCTAAAGCTAATGTGGCAGAAAAGACTCTTCCAGTGGAGTCTCTCTCAGCCGCTTTAATCCCTGTATATGAAGCGACAAAGAGTTCAGTCGCCTGGTGCTTCCGAGGATTCCCTAATTGCCCATTCTGCAGGCAGATTACATCGAGCCCCTGGCCAATGCTGATCTTCACCTGCAGGCCCAGACTGGTTCTGATACTCTTTAATTCGAAGCTGACGCGAGCAGTCAACACCGCAAAACACAGAAGCGCAATCTGTCCAACAGCACAACAAGCGACATCTGATTTGAGCTTTCCTCAGTTATATGCAAATTAAGTATAAAGCGACAAATCCAACAAAAATGACTGGCTCGTCTGATTCCTTGGACCCATCCTATGGTGCGCATGGTGTATCGCTTATCCATCAGGGCTGTGGGGGAAGCTGGAGCCAATCCCAGCTGACTTCGGGCGAGAGGTAGGGTTCACCCTGGGCAGGTCGCCAATCTACCGCAGGGCTAATACAAACAAAACGAGCAACCATTCACACTCACGGCCAATTTAGAGCAACCAGTTGACCTAATTTGCGTGTCTTTGGACTATGGGGGAAACCGGAGCACCTGGAGGCAGAACATGGACACGCCACACAAAAAGGCCCCAGTCAGCTGTGAGATTCGAACCTGGAACCTTCTTGCCGTGAGACACTACCACTGCAACCCCATTCTGCAACGTCCAAAGCTAGTATACCTTATTGAATTAAGCTATTACAAACTTAGTTTCATGTACATAGCATAAACCAAACAACCAATTTTCACTCCATTTAGTGCACAACTGAATTCATTTAAACAGTTAGCTTTAGTAGCTATATTTAGCTACCTCCATTTCTCGTGAGAACTAAAAAAAATTTTTTTTTTTAAACCTCAAAAACAACACACCCTCGAATCGCAACATGACCACAAAAGACAAACTGCAAGCAGGGTAAGAAAACATAAGAGATAAAAAAACAAAAACCATACAAACATGCTCCTTCATGCTAATCTTAAAACTAGCCCGCAAAGCTAATCCTACTATTTCAGGCTTTCCTGTCTTCTCATGACGCCTTTCCATGCTAACAGTCTTCCATTTCATCACAGCTGTCCTCCAGTCACCCTAAACCATCTCCTTTACCCACTGATGGGTGTTGGCTATGGAAAGCTCTTTCCATGGATAGTTCATCATAGGAAAGCCATAAAAAAAAAGCACATCTTGAAAAGTCCTTTGCTTTAGGTGTGGTTATGAATGCTGATAATGAGCCGTGAAATTCTTCCCTGTCCCGAGTAGACGCTGAGATAGCAGACAGTGGCTTTTCAAAAAAACACTAAGTGCTTGGACACCTGGTGAGCGAAGTAGTTACCCAGACAGCTGCCAAAAGCTTTTGGAGGAAAAAAAAAAAAAATACCAACATGCGTGACTATTAAACAACATGCAAGGCAGAGAGGCTATTTTCTGTGTACGCTGGTAATTTTGTGCACAGAGGTATACTTTATGGACGGGTCTGGCTAGGCTATGGGACTCGCAAACGCCATGCTTACAGCTTTGAGTATGTCTATGAACAGAGATGAAAAAGAATATGTACACAGAGGAACGCATAGAAACGGAACAGATCGCCAGACTGGATTTCACTGCCACACACTCACACACTATAGCGAGTGCTATAAGGAGGTGAGATATCTGGTTTCTACTGAGGGTTAATGCTAAACCAGTTATGGAGCAACCGATTGATTGATCCATTGACGAATTTCTCAGAGAACAAATGAATAAACCTTTTCAGTCCAGACCATTCATTCAATCCCCTGAGGACCAACAAAGCTCACCAAGGAACCTTAAAGCCTTCTGGAGGAGCTTGTCCTTTCAAGAGAAAATCCAGGATTTAAAGGTATACTTCTCTACGGTTTTTCTCTTTAGAGACTGCAATGAAAGACCACAATCCTCCTTTTAGTCATTGACCTCTTTCAGCCAGAATGTAAACTGCCATGTTAGTGCACTAGGAAAGACTAACCAGCACTGATTGAGACTTCAATATATACGGGAGGAGTTTTCCACCAAAATATGTTACAGAGGCTCAGAATGTTATGTACTATTGAGACTATTTTCCAAGCTCTTTTATCCCTTAGGCTGTTTTTCACCGTGTCCTTAACGGTGGGAGTGCGCTGCACAATTTTGAGATGTCCCAGACAAAAGATGAAAGAAACATGGCAAGATCTTTGGTCGTCACTCCAAAACAGTGGTCCAATGTTGCACTTTGAGAGCGGTTCAAAGAGATCCATTGTTACAGCCTTGTGACGAATGATGGCCTGGGACAAAATTCTAACGGTCAGAAATTTAGGATGACCATCTCACAAAGTGACTGCTACTACGACCTACGTCTCCTAACCAACCAATCGGAATGCGATGCTGGTGTCAAACCCAAATCGATTCTCAATTCATGCTGAGCTTCATTGTTTACCCCAGATGGATGATGCAGGCTGATGACGTTTTACTCTTGTATATTGACTTGCGTCGTAGCCCGTGATTCAGTACGTGTTATCATACCATCCCATCGTACAAACAAATGGCTAAAATGATTCCTAAACCCAATCCCACAGCACGTGTGGTCCAACGGTCTTAACTTCCCCATTAACAACTTTAGTTCCTATCTGCAATTAGTTCCTGCTAACTGTTTGACTCGCAAAAACGAAGAAAAACATAACCATGGTTCCTTATCCTGTCAGGTATATGAGACCTCTCATTAAATGATGGAGACATGATGAAGAATAATAAAGCTTCCAATGAAGTACAAGAGATCACTGTTCAATCTGCCGATGAAGCCACTATGAAGCTGAGCTTTAATTACAAACTACCTTAAGCGCTTTTATTTCAGAAAACCAATCAAAAGGTGGCTAAGACGGGGCACCGGTTGGCTTTAAAAATTAGTCATTCAAAACGTTCAGTTTGATTAAACGTGGGCTTTCAAATCATACAATCCTTAAGACAAATAAGTAATATTCCACGTGAAACATCAGTACCATTATTATTAAACTATCGCAGCAACAGCACTTGATGCCACTCGAGTGTTGGCATTTCCCCAAAGTCCTTGCACATAGCCAAAGCACTTCTTTGTTTTTTCTAAGGCCCATAATTTGTCTTAACAGGAGGATGAACAAGAAAAGGGATTCTCTAATCCTATTAGTGCAGCACCTGAACTGGAATGGCTAATCCTGTTTAAACTCACTACCCAGGCTCTATAATCCCTCCATATCCAGATGTTCAGCTGACTCCACCATCACCCAGAGGTGATGAGAGGGCAGTTTATCATCACACGGGGACCTGTAGCAGCGGTCCGATCCACTCCTCTGCTGGGATTAACCCGAGCCTGGGCCAAGTGTCCTGCTGCAGTATTATAGGTGGGTCTCGAGGCTGAGCAGACCACGAGCTGGCCTAGTGGTTAGCGTGTCCACGTCTCAACCAGGATATCGCGAGTTCTACTCGTGGTTGGGTCATACCAAAGACCATCGTAAAAATAGGTACCCGATGTGTACATGTGGCTACTGCTTATAAATAAAATAGTTTTCTGATCCCATGTCCATACAGTAAATATAGCACATATACACATTCTCAATTCTACTCGCCTCATCTCTTGCGAGCATCACCAAGCTGTGAGCAGCATCAGGGCTTGTAGTGTTTTGGTTCCCAATTTTGTTGACTGTGTTTTGTTCAAAATACAGCGCTGTGAACTAGATCTATGTTCAAAATAGTAAGAAAGCACTCGTTCATGAATTGTCTTCGAAGCATTATTTAGTACTAATGAGCACATTTTGTTTCACAAGTGTAGCGTAAAGACTAAAATAAAAAAATTAATTCAGAAATTAAAGCAGAAGTCTGATATCGGCTTTTTAATATAACTGCCAAAAAGCTAAAAAAAAAAACCTTACAAAACCTTTCATTTGACCTTTCAGAAGGACCAAACAAAAGCTGTGATAATCAAAAGGTAAATTTTCTTTAAATAAACACCACTTACTTGCTATTGAATCAGCAGCCTTGGCGAACCACAAGGTGAATTAAGCTTTTTTCTTTTTATCTGCCAATTATCTTCCGAAACTATGAAGTTATAACGAGGTTTCTCTTATTTCTTTTCTGGTTCTGATTTGTTCTGAAGTTTATCAAGAAATAGAACAGGTAATCGAACCTGATCAGGATAAGTGCTGATTGGTTACGAAGTTTCCCTATTGTTACACTCATTCTTACATTCTTATACTCGTTCTTGTGTACGTTTGATAACGCAAGATCAACTGTTTGTATCACTATTCGCCATTTTGGTGATTGTGATGCTTATGCATATGCACATGCGCAGTGCGCTATTGTTACACTCGTCTTTACATTCTTACAACACGATGACATAGTGGTTCCAGTTCTATGAGGCAGTAGCCACAAAAAGGGGAAAATTGCATTCAAATATTCCATTACAGTTCCACTGCTATATATTGATTTGATTTGAATTTCATTCAATATACAGTAAATAATATTTACAGATTATAATATATGTTAAATGTTTAGCTAATACATTTGCAGATGAGCTGTAACTGTGATCATCAGCATCATCCACATCAGCCTCTGTTTCCTCACCTCAGATAAAAGTCACTCGAGGCAATTCATTGGTTCACTGTTGACTCTTATACTGGACCTGAAGAAAATTCAGTGAGTTTTTTGTTGGCTAAATTTCCCACTTTTTATTAGATCATTCAAACATTTTCAAACTTTCTCCTCTGTCCTCTGCACATTTTGATTATACAGCGAATTTAATATAGATATTTAGGCAGTGCCTAAAAGCAGAACTCCTGATGAGTATATAAGCAAAATATATGCAAAGGCACAAAATTAGCTTGAATAAAATAATAATATTATAGCATATGAACCATTGAATTGTGTAGTGTAGTGCATTTTGCATCATTATTTTGTTGCATTGTCTTGTGACAGTGATACCAATTATGAGATACACATCACAGTTACTAATACATGTTTATTCCTTTCTTTGACACCACATGCCATGCACCAGAAACAACGCCACGATATTTATTATGGTGAGACTCTGCTGAGTGCCTGGTGGACAGCAGTGAACCAGCACTTTCACTTTACATCATTACTACAGAGTTATAATTGAATATCAAACTCGATCTGTCAAACAGTTATCTGGTTACATCTTTCATGCGTTGGAGCTCGGAGTGTGCAACCACAAATTGCAACACGCACACACACCATAAGAACTAGTTACCATGCAGGTGTTCCTGATTAGAGTGCAATCACAGCACATACATATAAAGACTCTCAGTAACACACAGACTTTGTGAAAGGCTTGTATTTTGTATCGCTTTTCTGGTTTTGACTCTGTTTGTGTTTTTGGACTGTGAGTATTATATTACCTCTGATATCTGGTCTGTGCATCACTCGACCACTGCCTGTTTTTCAACTCTGCCTTTGTCTATGTTTTGGATCTGTTTGCTTGCATGTTTTCAATAAAACTCTTCCTGTGATTACATCCCTCTCCCACCCTTACATGACAGAAACTGTCAAATGTCCAACAAGCTAGTGGACTAATAAAACTGGTTTTATATGAATCTGTTGTGAATATTTTCCGTAAAATGTGTTAGTAAATAATCCCATGTTATTTTTTAAGAAACAAATTAAAAATAAGCGCTGGATAAAAACCCATCTATCTAAAGCCTCACTCACAACCCGCCATATGTGCTGCTACGGGCGGTCTACAGTAAAAAATTTGGCAAACCCGTTGTGGCAGCGGGGGCGTGGTCAAGCATCGGTCTGTAACCGGAGGGCGGAGTCAGGGAAGGTAAGTGGCAGAATCAC
>JAODLJ010000007.1:42399308-42410409 GCA_027576115.1 Cathorops melanopus
TATTGGATCATTTTCCTCAATAAATAAATGACCAAGTATAATATTTTTGTCTCATTTGTTTAACTGGGTTCTCTTTGAGTGCAACTTATTACATAATCTACTGCTTTGAATCATGAGAAGCTTATAGAGACAAGCTACAGTTATTTTTTTTTAAGGGGGGGATAAAAAGATGTGCAGATAGGGAAAACTTTGAATTTGACACTGTACGTGGAAAGACAGTTTAGCTGAGGAAAGTGACACGGAAAATACACTACTTTGTCATTGAACCTTGTCCTGTAGCCGGTCAGCAGGGGCGCCAGAGCTGTGGTGGATTCAGGTTTTAGAGACCATATGCCGTTTGTGTTTGCTACAGTTGATGTCTCTACGCATTTATGTACAGGATAATACATATAGTGGATGTTTAATTCCAATTATACTTCAAGTGTCCCATTTGCTTATCTCGTTCCTGAATAAATGAATTAAACACATTGAGTCTTCACTAAAAAAGGTACATGCTGGCACTATAGAGGTTTGGGATGCTCTTACTGCATTCTTAGCTTATCTATCTGTGGACACTGCTCTCTGATCTACTGAAGGAGCCCTACTGTAAACTGGAGACACTACAGGACACTGGATTCTGAGGCAGCAACTACACACTTCTGTCAGCTCATTAATTAGAGGACAGGGTTGTTTTTTTCTTGGTTTACCAATACAGTGTGTAAAATATAGTGCACAGTGTGTTACAGAATATAGTACAGAATGGGTCATGGAATATATTAGTGTGTGTATGTTTTAGAGAAAACAGTGCAGAACGTGTTATAGAATGTAGTCTCTAGAGTGTGTAGAATGTGTTACAGAATACAGTGTAGAATCTGTATTAGGGTAGTAGCCATGTGCCGTCCTTGACCGCTGTGCACCGCACTAATAGCTTGCGGAGTGTAGTACCTTGCGCAAGCACTAGAAACCCCTTGCTCCCCCTGGTCAGAGAGTTACGACCGAAGACTGGACTTGGCCGACTGCGCAGAGAAGCCCACCATCTGGTGGTTCAAAGGGCAGGAAGGCGGACCCAGCAAAGAATTTGTGGAGCGAAATCAGGGCACAGTGGAATACATAGAACACCGTTGGCCATCCACTGCATCCCGACCTAGTGCCAACCGTCTTGATTCTGTCTTGTCCCTGGACCCAATTAGGTCAGGACAAGAGAGTGAGGCTGATGACTGTGCAACTCTCCCTCACTCTAATTCAAGTCAGACCTAAAACATGACTTCAAATTCAAGTCCTGTGGCGGTGGGCAAATGGCAAAGCAGCAGGTGTGGAAACACTGGAAGCTGTAGTCACGAACCTGCACACAGGTAGCCCAGGGCATAGAGTCGCTCTCTGCAGGAACAAAGCAGCAGTGGAGTTCAGCAGTCCCCCGGGTGTGCAAGCAGACATGCTTATCCAGAGCAATGTACAACAGGACCATTTAGGATTCGCTCTGCTCACCTCCATGGAGAAAGGGGCTAGAAAAGGTGCCCCAAACATAGCCTGCTTCGCCTCATGCTGGCCAGCACACCGCTGCTAGCAGGGATCCCACTCAGCAGTCGAAATACAACAAAAGGATAGTGAAGGTACTCAACCTTGGCACGTGGAACATCAACGTGGGCATACCTTCAAAGCTCGGATTGGCCTCAGTCACCTCCAGACCCACAACCACCACATTGAAGTCATGGTCATCTTCAAACATCATCCATCCATTATAAATTACCCCGAATTATGCTCGACCCCAAAGGACAATCATGGTCATCATCCATCCAGTCATTTAGCAGACATGCTTATCCAGAGCAATGTACAACAGGACCCCAACATACTCACAGCAGCAGTTGCAGGTTAGGTGCTTTGCTCAAGGGCACTTCAGCCATTCCTGCTGGTCCAGGGCATTGAACCAGCAACCTTTTGATCCCACAAAGCTGCTTCTCGAACCCTTAGGCCATGGCTTTGAACTCTGCAAAGCTCTGGTAGACTGTACATGGTTTGGGATTCTCTCTTTATATTACATCTTACAAGGACACTTTTCAAATGTAGTGTGGATGGATGGTCTGCAAGTTGGTTTTGAATAAAAGAAGTTGATCATAACTTTTTTTTTTTGCAGTGTGTCAAATGCCAGTGTTCATGTCTATGCTACTTGATACAATTACAGACACACTAGAACTGGGAAGTGAATGAATACATGAAAATCAAAATTGTATTAACAATGAAAATAGTGAATGTGTTGACTTAAATCATTGATATGAACCAGGTCTTTGTTGTAGTGGACAATTTTACTCCCCCAAAGCACTTTAGATGATCATAGTCCATCATGCAGCAAGACATTGACCCAAAACACACTGCCAACATAAAGGACTCCACCAAGGGGAAAAAGTGGAAGCGCTTAACTCACACGAGCAGCATTTTACCTTGTGAAGAGGAGACTGAAGGGATATCAGAATTAGCCATCATAATACTACTTCTATTTTGAGCGCCTACATTTCTGCTGCTGTGGATGGTCCTACATGGATACTCAAGATTTGCATCCCCCCCCCCCAAAAAAAAAAACCCATATCCAAGACTCATTATTGGTTCAGTAGGTAATTTCACCTGCCTATTGTAGACTTGTACTTCTGCTGTAAAGCATAATGGTCTTTTATGATTATCATGAAAACCCTTTCAACACAGTACTGTAGACTGTAAAGTCAAACAGAAGACTCATGATTTCTAATCACTATCTGGCACCAACCAGAACATGGACTCTTGAATCTGGTTCTTCAAGGTTACTCTAGTTTATCCCTGTTAAATAAACCTACATTCAGATTTCTGTAAGGCAGCTTCGTGAAGATGTTACTTTTATAAAAAAATAAAATAGGTTTACAAATAAAACCGAATACTTACTTTTAACCAATTTGTTACATTCTTAAGAATCACTCATTGTTTTTCCTGTAGCAAATGCACACACACGATCATTTTGTTCAATACTCTCTCAACCCCATCTGCAGGAGATGGAGTTATTTTGCTTCAGCAATCAGGTTACAAGGGTCCTGATTTGTTTAAAGCAAGTTGTGTCTCCCATTATACCAATAAGCATTTTCTGAAAGAGAATTAGATTGTTAACACTGGAAAATGAATCAGTGACCACCTAATAAATAAAACTACAAACTTCGTTTATTCTTGACTAACCTTAAAAAAAAAAAAAATTAATATAAATAGGAATGGATTGTTAAATTGGCATGCTGCCATCAGTAATAAACTCATGGTTAAGGATATTCATACCAACACTTTCCTTCCCCACTTAAAATTTAGTAGGATGTGCACAAATTATTTCTGATTCTTTTGGGAGCATGACCACTTGTCATATTTGAATGTGAGGGTCTCTTGCCTTGTCTAGGAATACACACTGCTCACATGCTGACCTAACCTGATAGCATCATTTACTTCGGCTGAGGGAAGAAATCTAGTCACAACAATGAAATAAGGCCTCGACAGCATCCCAGTAAACAAATGTTTAATGAAGATAAATAGAAAAGTGCAATCTCTATTTGAAGGACTGTTAAAGAAACACTAAATTTGGAAGAAAGTCTGTATAATCCTACAAAGTCCAATTTTTTGCATGCTCATGGTCCATTATTGTAGTCAAAATATACATTCGCTTTCAGATATAAAAACCTATTGCTTAACATTGTGGTATAAAAATAGTATTTACACCTCATCTATCCACTTGGAAAAAAGTAAAAAAAAAAAAAAAAAATTTCAATTAAAAAGGCAAATGCTGTGCAGATGCATAAAACCCTGCCATCTCAGAGACTGGATTCTGTTCTTCCAAAACAAAACATTAGGAAATCTGCTGTGGAATGCTCAAGGTTATCTCCTCCCCCCCGCCAAAAAAAAAAAAAAAAACCCACAAGGCCACCCCATCCCATAACAAAACCATTTTTATCTGGAAGATAAAGGACACTGGTCCCATGCAGTCTAAAACATGGTTATGAAAGTCTTCCCCCAAAAAAAAAAAGCCCACAACCTTTTCCAGTTGAAAGGCATGCAAATACGATACAGATTGCAGGACAGCAAGACAATCTTAGCCGTACGAGAAGAAAGGAGCTGACTTACTGCATACAGTAAGCAAAATAACTGTTTCTCTTACCAATCAGTAACTAACTCTAAAAGCAAGGTGATTCAACACTTAAACCCCACCCACCAACCCAACATTCCTATCTGGCCAAATCTAATTGGGAGGAATAGATTATTCAGCTTTCAGTCATGAGACTAGAGGCTTTGGTTTCAAGCTGTAGTGTACATATTTAAAAAAAAAAAAAGTTCAACATGCCATATCAGGCATTACAATAGAATAGTTACAAAACAATGCCTTGTGATACATTAAGGCAATACTTAGGGTCTATGAAAAAAAGTACAGAACACATTGTATAGGCTAAGAAGTGATAGCCACTGACCAAAGGCCAACATGCAATGGCCAACAGCATCAAAAAACATACAATATTTGATTTGTACACAATTATTGCATTAAATAAAAAAAAGGAATGTAAACAGTCTATGTCTATTGTTACAGTAAGTGATAAGACTCAAAGCTACTGGGAATGTAGAAAGAAAAATAGAACTGGCCTTAAGGCAAGGATTTATCAAAAAGCCCTGGAGCTGTAGGAAACGAAACCAACCCCTCAATTCAGCTACACAAGGATATATGGATTGTAAACTAAAGTCTTTACAAACATTGATACCAATGTTGTCTGGTATCAGAAAGCACTTAGCTGCAAGATAATGTAAGGCACAAGAAGTACTACTGGGGGGAGGTGCACACAGGAGCAGCAATTTCAAGGCAAGGGTCCACCAATGCAAAAGGAAGTCTGAAACTTAAAGGCTCAAGAGGTGTGATAACAGAGACAAAAAAAAAAAAAAAATCCTTACAGGCATTTAAAAAATTAAAAAAAAAGAAAGTTACATGAACTACTAGATATTACTCATAAATACAATAGTGGAATGATGAAAGTTTTGGGGTTGAGGCTTTCGAGAAGTCAGCTCAACTTTACGTCTTTAAATGACTCATTCCAGCTGCAGTCACTTCACCTGTTCAAATAGTGGACTTGGAGAAGGACACTCTAAGATGGTGGTTCTCACCAAGATCATGGTTGTGGAACTCAATAAGGGTCTCGATGGCTTCCTCCACTGAACCCATCTGAATCAGAGCCATCTTACGGTCTTTCCTGAAAACGGGCAAACATGTTAACATACAAAAAGGAGAAAGGGGGGAGGAAAAAAAGTCTCCTAGTGCACTGTGAGGAACTTACTGAAAGAACTTAAAGTTCTTGACCACAGCACCTGAGCTGCCAAAAAGCATCTTCAGATCGTCTTCAACAACTGAAGGGCTGTTAGAGACGAGACAAGTTAAAGCACAGCTCTTCAGAGCTAAAAAGCAAACTAAACACCATATCTTGGCTTACGGGATGTTAGAGAGGTGCAGCGTTGAGGAAGGCGGGAAGATATTAGAGTAGTTTTTGGAGCCAGGCTTCTTAAAACGATGAAGAGGAGAGTTACTGTAATCCTTAGTGAGGCCTTGATCCTCATGTCCCTCACGTGGCAGCTGAACAGTTGTGTGTTTGGACAAAGTGATGCGCAGCGCCCGTCCATACAGCTTCTGTCCATTCAAATGGCTCATAGCTAGGAGAAGAAATTCACACACACACACACAATATGGTACTTAACACTTGCTATACCTGCATGTTCTGTCTAATAGTAACATGGATGCCATAAAAAAATCAAATGACTGCTGATAACCAATAATAGGATGAGATGTTCACCTAGCTGAGCCTGAGTGCCATCAGACATTTGGATAAGGGCATTCTCCTTTTTGTTGAACATGATTTTTACTCTTATCACATCACCATATACGCCTGGTGAAGATAAAGGAGAAATATGGTTAGATGTGAAATGCAAGATGTATTACAACCTTTAAAAATAAATCCCTTCAATATGCTTAGGATTACAATCAAGACACTCAGACAGAGTGTATTCTCCTTCTTATAGACAAGGTGCCACTGAAAGCCTCAATAGATCTTTAGCCAAATGTTACTTATTGCAGTTGGACATGACCCATGTACAGGTCTACCCAAGTAAATCCAGTGTTAAAAGTACTTAAGATACTTGGGGAAAGTTTAAAAAAAAAAAAGCAGCCAAGAGGACAGATTGAAAAAAAAAAGGGGTCAATTTTACAGACTGAAGGAGGAATGGAATTTTGCATTGCCATCCTTAATGTGTGAATTGAGAAAGTGAAACTCAGCTGCAAGAAGGCTAGCTTCAGGTCAAAAAGTTTGGTGGGGGGAGGGGGAACAAAAATAAATAAAAGCTTTAACATGGATAGGAGTCTTGACTATTAACCAAAACTTAAAAAGCTTCCCTCAAAAGACATGCAAAACAATTTCAAAAGCATGCATCATAAATTATGTATATTAAAAAGATGCTCAAAAAGATACAGCACCTCAGGTCAATCAATTCTGAAGTGCACCGTAACGGTCAAGTCTAAACACTCCTAAAAACCGAGTTTTGGCAAGTGCTGCAACTTTTTGGATCGTATCTCATCTCAGCACGCGCACACACACCAGCAGAAAACACACAAGCACTCAAATTGCCTTGTGAGGGAAGAAAATGAAAGAACAGAACAAACAAGTGATAACAAAAAGATGCTAAGGATAACATACCGAAAAGAATAAAGAGGCATTGGGGCGTAACTCTCTTTAGAGGACAGCAGAGGAAGGCAGCGGAGGGAAGAAGGGAGAGGTAAAGATCGGAGGCAGAATGGAGGTTCAACATATCCACAGCGAGGAGGCAGTTCCACGGGAAATGGCGAAAAAACGATGGTTGGATCATGAAGATGGTTAATGGATTGGGAGTAGAAAGAGGAGGGGAGAGGTGGACATGAAAGTGTAAGGAGTGAATTGTGTTCAACGTGAGTATGTTTGTGTGTTGATGTAAAAATAAAAATGAGTGGAACACATGTGGGCAGCCATTTGGCAGGCAGACATGGTTGCAAAAGAAAGAAAAAAAAAAAAAAAGAATGGGGTATGGGGAATAGGGAGGGAGAGAAGAGGAGGTAAAAAACAAAGTCAGTATACATATGGAAATACAATAGTGGTCAAGTTAACTTTAAAGAAACTAAGCCAACAGAAGAGTGCGCTGTATTCCTTGTAAAAATTAAGTTAATAAATTGCTCAAGACAACGAAAGCTCGTCTGCTGGAGCCTTTTTAAAAGAATAAATCAAACCATTTACAAGTTCATTGATCAACTCTTCATTACCACTGATGCACAAAAAGGGCTTAAATCTTCTGGCATGTAAAACTTGCCACTAATTTTGGACTTCTGCAGCTGACAAGCTTTCATAAAAGAAGAGTCAATACTTTATGAACTTGTGATGGTAGGAATATTCTGGTAAAAGGGATCAGCTTTTAAAAAAAAAAATATATATATGAAGCTTAAATTAACTTAGGAATGTTAGGAAATTACAAAAGTTACAAAATTAAAAAGGGATGAACACTGGGAGGAAATAAAAGCAAAGCTTTGGTTACCTGGGGGGGGGTGCAATTCTAGACAGTATAGAGGATGTATTCGAGTCAAGTACAATTCGTTTTATATAAATTGCTCCATTTGACCGAATTTGGTTGATAAGAAGAGAACCAAGTTATATATTCAAAATAATCTTCAGTCCTGACCTATAGCTAGTACTCAAATTTTAAATGCATAATTTTTAAATTCACAAAAAGAACCAACAGCAAAATTATATAAAACCAAGAAGCCCATTTGGTGCATGTAGCTGCAAGTCACCAACCTCAGGATTCAAGTTGCTGACTAGCATAACACAGTGGCCAGCAGGAAGAGTCGGGAAACCCAGCCTGCCTGCTGCTGCAGCAGCCGCAGCTGCTGCGCTGGGAATGGCTAAAGAGGCCAGGGCTCCAGGAACACCTGGCATGGTCAAGCCTGAGAGGAGCAAGAAAAAAAAAAAAAGTAGTATTAACATACTGTCCGACAGTCAAACTCGTGTTTACAAGGATGTTACACTGACAAACCTGCAGCCTGCTGAATGGCAAAAGCTGGGGGGAAGGCATGGGCACCGGCATACGGAGCAGCAGAAATAATCCCAGGAGTAGCTGTAGACAAACTATAGATTCACTCAAGGCATAAAGAAAGCATTGCTGCAGATGTGAATGGAGGCTAACAAGAGAAAGCTGATGAAAATGGCGCTCAGGTGTGGACTACATCTTACCAAACGCAGCTGTTGCCATCGCATGGTGATCAAGCGCAGGCTGGCCGTCTCCCGAAGGCAGGTCAGGCCGCGTGTAGTCCCGACTCTTGTCGTTGTTGTACTTTACGTTCAAACTGGTGAGCTTGGAAAAACTGATGCGCAGAGTGCAACATGCATTGTAGATGTTTTGTCCATCCAGAGCCTGTCATGACCACAACGTTATATAACTGCTGACTGAGTGCACGTGAAAACAAAAAGGTACTTAAAAGGAGTCAGACCAAATTCAGGATAGAGAATAGCCTTGTCTGCAATGGAGGTTGTGAATGATAAGATTCTATATGCATTCCAAAGACCAACATACAAAAAGGGAAAGGTCACTGAATTGGACCGCCAAGTTTTAACGTCCATGATTGCTTGCATCTTTGATTACACAAAAACCATGTGTACATAGATTAAGCAATACTGGGCTGCACTTTAAGTTAACGCAAGCGCCCTGTAGATGGAGCCACTCACCAGCTTTGCATGCTGAGCAGTAAGCCCATCAGCAAACTGCAGAAGAGCTTGGAACTGGTTGTTCTTGGTAAAAGTAATCACTTTCAGAACCGTGCCAAACTTGGAAAAGATCTGTGGAAGACACGCCAAACAAAAACCCAACGCATTTAAGCAGAGCAAAACTAACACGTAGAGGCAAATAAGATGTGTAGTGTCAAATAAACAAGACTCTACCTGGTGCAGAACATCCAGCGTGACTGGGTAGAAGAGGTTCTCCACCACCACCCTGAGGACGGGGCTTGGGCCACCCACACTGCCTGCTTCTACACCAGCTAGGGACATGCCACCTGTCTGGACTGCATTTACAGCCTGCAGTGCTGCCTGTGCTCTCTGATTTAAAAAAAAAAAAAAAAAAAAGGGGGGGCAGAGAAGTGTTTGATAAACAGGAATGATCTACCCAGATTCCTCCTCCATTTTAAAAGAAAGATGGCATGGACATGCATGCCTACTCCAAATCAATTTACATCAGGGACCCCCCCCCAAAAAAAAAAAAAACCCATCACACTACATCTCTAGGACCATAACGTGACTAATCACTACTGTCCTGTGTGGTCCAAGTCCAGCTTATCTCTTGCCATTTTAAAAAGAGGCATGGTACATTCGTTAGATATAATATGAAAGAAAGGGGAGGTCCTGTAAAAATCTACTTGCTCTTAAAATTTGCTCAACTGTTAACCATTGTGTACCTTTAAATATCAAAACAATGGAAGCAGGAGTAAAGTTCCTTTGAGAGTACAAGTCTCAAATGCTTATTTAAAAACAGATTACACAACCAGAACAAACCAAGTAAGCCTCAATGGAATGAGTAGGTAGATAATACGTTCCACAGCTGAGGTTTGTGCAAACAGCATGGTGTCCCCACTAAGAATGTGTTTAGACAAGGATAAACTTTAGGTCAAAAAAAAAAAAAAACCCACAAGCTTCATGCAAGCTAGTAAACAAGTTCATCACTCTATATTAACATTCCATTGCAGCTGGAGAAACAGTGATCACAGCTGTGCTCCAAAGTCCCAAAAAGTTTGAGTATTCTCTAGACCATTCATTTTTGATTATTCCCTTTGTCATGGTGTCAAATATGCACAGTTAGCCTGTAATAACTCCATAAGAGGCAAGAATAGCACAGAAAGAAAAAAAAAAAGGGACCAAACTTATTGAACACGTACCACTTGGTTTGGAGAGTTGTCAGTTTTCAGCTCCTTGTGGTTGGAGTACTGCATAAAGATGGGATGATTCCTGATAACTGGTGTGACTGAGGAGTAATAGCTGACCATAGTCTGGGCTGCCTCCTCGGTATTCATCTCCAGGAAAGCCTAGACAAATGAAACCACTTTAGCAAACTGTTTCTGGCTTCATTGTTGGTTTACACTATTGGACCCATTTTCACACTTATATCTGTAGGACACTGCCAGTTTGCAATTTTCGTTTTGGTTGATGGAGCATTTAAAGTAAAGGTCACCACACTGCCAAAACCACATTTTGTTTAATGGTACAAGAACCAGTCTGAACAAAGCTTCAGATTAATGATCTTCCCATTGGAATCCAAATGGATGAACACAAATTATTATAAAGAGACTTGAATAGCACAAAAATACCTGGTTCTTTCCTTTCAGCATGAGCAGGTTAGTGACTTTGCCAAAGGGAAGGCCTAGAGATATGACCTCAGCTTCATTAATATCACTGGGGAGCTTGCGCACATGTATGACTCGGGATGGAATACCAGGACTTCTGATATCACCTTTGAACTTCTTGCTGTCATTACCATTAGCTAGGAGAGAGAGAGAGAAAATGGACATTAGGCCAATTTGCTGAGATGCATGCACAACGATGCTTCTCCAAAACATACCTGCTGAACTCATGATATAAGGCCCGTTGGAAACACAGGAGAAAAGTTCGTCAGATCCTCTCTAAAAAAAAACAAACAAACAAAACGCACAATAACTACATGTCACCAGCAATATAGCAACCAGACAGCCTGCACAGGCATTCCACACAGTGGAAACAAGAGGGAACATGTTCAAACATTCAGGAAGTGTTTAAGTAGATAATTCCACAAGAGTGAGCACGATGACCTAATAAGGACAACTTTGGGCTATATTTTACCCAAATTGTTTATAGGGGGAGAAAGGAAAAAAAAAATAAAGCCAGGAAGTAGGCATTGTGAAAATGAGCAGTCAACCTGTGCAAGAGGCAGGGTCATTAACCAGCAGCCCTAGAACACTCAACAGCAAGAGAACAAGAAAAGAAACTCCATCTTTAATAGAAGGTGGGGGTGTGAGGATACAAGGGTTTCTGGGTCATCAGACAAGAGGAAT
>JAODLJ010000007.1:44060542-44071709 GCA_027576115.1 Cathorops melanopus
CCATATCTTATTCTTTTTATATTTGTATATGTAAATACTTAATTTATCTAGAAGTTTTCTCTATTTCTTTTCTCTGTTTATCTGTAACGATACTGCTGGAATCTTAATTTCCCTGAGGGAACCATCCCAAAGGCATCAATAAAGTTTTATCTAATCTAATCTAATCTAATCTAATCTAATCTAATCTAATCTAGAAGGTCCTTCCTCCCAATTTTCCCTGATGACATCCAGGATGCCACGAGGTTTGCAACCATACAATGATTAATAAGGGGAGAACCCCATGGAGGTTTGTGGAATCTCTCGTACTGCCAAAAAAAAAAGGAGCTCAAGCCATTTGTCCCAATTTTGAATATTTTCCCGCACAAACATTCAACTCATGTTTTTTTAAGTGTTTGGTTAAACTGTTCGACCAAGCTGTGTCTGTGAGTGATGAAAGCTGGCGATAAAAGACAAATTGATTTAACCGCCAGTAATTTGTAGAGTTCACAAAGTGTACATGACAAATGTGATACCCTGATCAGTCAGGATTTCTTTCAGAATCCCAACTTGGGAGATAATCTGAAACAGTGCCTCTGCAACATTGTGTGTGGAAATGTTATGCAGTGGGATAATCCACTAGGACTAAAATAAAGCAATGCCCTTGTGCAGTCCAATCTAATGTCCCAACGAGATCCATGACAATTCTTTCAAAGGGGATCCCGATTAGTGGTAGAGAGCGCAATAGCGCTACTGGGGTGACTGGCGGATTTACCAGGTGACATTCATGTCATGTCACACACCACCTGCGAACATCGCTGTGAATGTCTGGCCAATAGAATTGAGCCATGAGATGGTTCAGTGTTTTATTCTGCCCCAAGTGTCCAGCCATGGGATGTGGTGTGCCGCATGGAACAGGAGTCCTCTAGAGCTCTTCAGGACCAACAATTGGGTCATCTCTTCCTCTTTTTGAGCATCCAGCATTACTTGATACAGTCTATACTTATTGACTGAAAAGTATGGAGGGGTGAACACAATGTTGGGCTAGAGGGTTTGACAATCAATTACTCTCACTTGGTCAAAAGCGTGTCTCAGGGTCTCGTTGTGCAACTGCTCTGCTGAGAAATCCCCAAGGGGAATCCTGAGGTAGGCTGGAAGGTCAGGGACCTCCCCGTGTTCTGCGTCCCCCAACGTGGAACTGATGTGGATGGCCCTGGGACTGCCTCCCCAACTCAAGCTGCATACATCTCACACAATGTCTTACTACCACTGGAGCCATCCACAAACGGGCACTTCATGATCCTTTTAAACCCTGGCCAACTTGTTCCCAAAACCAGTGGATGGGTGAGGCAGGGACTAACCGCCGCCTCTACACCGTGATTTTCTCCCCAAAATTGGAGCCGAAATTGGATGGCTGCGGTTATTCATGAATATCCCTGTGCACACGCTACACATTCACCACACATGCCGCCACCAAAACCTCACCTTGAACCAGGCTTTGGTGGATAGAGGTCTGGTTACAGCCTCATACAAGTGAAACTGTACTCCTTGAATATTCACAGGGAACTTAATTGGGGGCAGTCTGAGGATCCAGACCAATGCCTAATGCCCCCACCTCCATCATGTGACACTGGTCCTGGAAGTGCCCAGACCCCAGCAGTGCCTATACACCGGCCCAGGCCTCACTTCTACATATATGACTCATGGATCACTCACCTGGGAGGGAGAAAAAACAGAGACAGAATGGAGTGATGAGATGGGGAGAGAAAAAGAGAGTGAGAAAAGGGGCGGGATACCTGCCTGCCACAGGGAAACGCAACCAGATGGTCCTCAGCCAAGCAGATAGTGTCCTTCAGCAATGCCAAGTGGCAGCACTGGACCTACTTCACTGTTCCCCCTGGCACCCAGGTGATAAACTGTTCCAGCATCACCGTATCAATGATCCCCTCTGTGTCATATTCTTCTGCCCTCAACTACCACTGGCAGGTGTCATAGAGCTGCTGTGCAAATGCAAACAGCTGGCCGACCCCTGCCATGGTCAGTGTGTAGAACCGTTGATAGTGCTGTTCTGGGGTGTGTGGCCAACATGCTGCCTGCTAAATTATTTCAGGTCCATTTATTCTGGCATGTTGTTGGTGGGCAGCTGCTGTGCCGCGAGCTGGGCCTCTCCAGACAGGAGCAGCATTAGCTGAGCTGCTTGCTGCTCTTCTGGCCACACCCACACCTCTGCAGCTCACCCAAACAGCTCCAAAAGGCCTCCAGATCGTCAAGAGACCCCATCTTGGGGTTGTTGTGGCTCAGCTGGCTAAGGCGCCATGCCATAAATCTGGGGACCTGGGTTTGATCCTGACCGGAGGTCATTTCCTGATCCCTCCCTGTCTCTCTCTCCTGCTCATTTCCTGTCTCTACACTGTCCTATCCAATTAAAAAAAGTGAAAAAAAGCCCCAAAAAAATCTTTAAAAAAAAAAAAAAGAAGAGACCCCATCTTGGTGAAGGAGAAGCCCACGGCCACCGTGGGGGCTGCTGCTGGGGTACCCTCTAACACAATCAGGCTCTGGAGTACCTGCTGATCCTCCTGCTGGGCCTGCAACAGTGCTTGGAAGTGCTGCTCCTGCTCAGTGCACATGATAAGTGCTTGGTGTTGATTTTGGTAGGCAGTGGCAAGGACATGGACAAGGTCCACAAAGGGCAAGGACTCAATGATGGTGCTTTAGCTTCAGTTCCTGGGTTTCGGCTCCAGCATAATGCTTCAAGGACATTGGGAAACTGAAGGATGGAGACAGGCAGAGTACTTTGACTTTCTTTATTCACTTCTTTTTCAGATTTCACTTTTCAGCTGTTTTTATTACTTCACACTCTCACTGAGACAGACACACACAAACACACACAGAGCTCTGTGCTGGAACTCAATTCCCGTCCTGTCTCAGTTCTTTCTCTCCTCCTTTAAGCCCTTGGTCATCACTGAAATAGAAGACACACAGACACACACCACATTAATCAATCCTGGGTATGATCGCTTTGCCACTCACCTTCTGTGGCCTTACTCTACATTCACAAACCAATGCTCGACCATACCTCCGCCTCAACAAGGTCTTTTATGGAAGAAACAAATGCCACGTGCTCCGGACCAAAGACGAAAGGTACCATCCAGACTATTACCAGCAGAGTCTGGTAAGTCTAAAAGCCAGGGTCTGTCATGGTATAGGGTTGTGTCATTGCCATTGCCAAAAGTAATGTCTGTGATGGCAGCATTAATTCAGAAAAGTACACTGAGATTTTGGAGCAACATATGCTGCCTTCCAGATGACATCTTTTACAGGGATATTTTCAACAGGACAATGCAAAACCACATTCTACACACATTACAAAGGCATGGCTGTGGAAAAAGAGGGTGCCTGTCCCCTCTATCCCAAATAAAGAATGTGACAAATTTTGAAATGAAAAATATGACGATGACCCTGTACACTGTTGCACACCGTAAGACCTGTTTGCAGGAAGAATGGGATAAAACACCTGAAACCCTATCACTTGGTGTCTTAAGTCCCTAAATGTCTTTGAAGTGTTGAGAAGGAATGGTATCATTACAAAGTGGTAAATGCTTTACCATCCCAACTTTTTTGAAATGTGTTGCAAGAATCAAAACTGAATTGTGTTTATTTTGGGGGGGAAAAAACATGGAGGTAAACCATGCATTGTTTTGAGTGTAATGCAGGTCAAAGATTATTTATAAATCATTGTGTTCAATTTGAATATCAGTTTCAGCATACTATCCCAACTTTTTCTGATTTGGGGTTGGAGATATCGACAGCTATGAACTTCCTAGTTCATGTAGTGATTTGTATGGTATAACATACTCTCGTTTGCTATATTTGGCACACTAACATTTTGGTCCATCACCAGTTGGCTAAGTATTGAAGACGCTTTCTTAAACACTGTAACCTATCTTGATCCAATGTAAACAGGAAGAGGAGGGAGTGTGGGCTTGATTAAGTTTAAATGTTTATTACACCTCAAACGATATAAGCAGTATTTTATGAAGAATAGCCTACTTTATTACCAGGCATTGCTTTAAAATCAGACGTATCAAATCAAGAGCCTTGTATCAAATGATACAATATGATATGCCATATCATTACACCCCTAAGACACAACTGTAGGTAAATCAAATCGGTATGCTATACATTTATTCTTGTCTCTCTTTTACACACACACACACACAAATCACTCAGAGTTAATTTGTTGAGCTTTATGTCATGACTTTATGTCGTTCCGTATATAGGTGATGTGAAAAAATCCATCCATCCATTATCTATACTGCTTTTCTGTCAGGGTTGCAAGGGAAGATGGAGCCCATCCCAGCTGACTTCATGCAAGAGGTGGGGGTAAACCCTGGGCAGGTCGCCAATCTACTGCAGGGCTAACACAGAGACAAACAACCATTCACACTTACGTTCACACATATGGGCAATTTAGGGTAGCTGGTTGACCTAATCCGCATGTCTTCAGACTCTGGGAGGAAACCAGAGCATTTGGAGAAAACCCATGCAAGCACGGGGAGAACATGCAAACTCCCCACAGAAAGGCCCCAGTTAGCCATGAGATTCAAACTCAAAACCTTCTTGCTGTGAGACAACAGTGCAGTAACATGCCACCTCGTGAAAATATTACAAACAGTAATATTAACTTTTATTTGTTTATCACCTTCCTTACACCCCAAACAGCCTTCTATTGCTGTTTAATTATTTTAGACATCCTTCATGTTTAAAGAAAAATCCTAACTAATGATTTTTCAGTAGGCTATTACGCTCACTTCTTGCTGTAGAAAAAAAAAAAAACCTTTCAAATTTGTATGGACATAAACTAGGCCATTGTAGATGCCCCTTAATCCAAACATACTGTACTTTCTAACACCGAGATGCTCCTAGAGGTTATGACTAGTTGAATGAGGTAGGAGTCGAGTTTGAAGTAAATCAGGGACGAGTGTTTGATGGGGGATGGGGCGTTGGACCATATGGAAGTGATTTATAATCCAATGACTATTGCTGTGCCTATGTGCCTGTGTTAGTGGTGAAGTAAGCATTTGTGACAAGACTGCGAGCCCAAGACCGCATAGTTGTCCCGTTCCAATTCTTTTTTTTTTTGTTATGATTTGTGATACTCTTTATATATTTTTTTTCTCCTTAGGAAGCAAGTTCAAGGAATGTTGCATGTAGTGTCAAAGCTGTTGAGCAAGGATTTACACTGCAAAAAAAAAATTGAAAACTGAATTTGAGGAGAAAATTACTTAATACTAGTGAAATTATCGAGCGGTACGGTGGTGTAGTGGTTAGCACTGTCACCTCACAGCAAGAAGGTCCTGGGTTTGAGCCCAGCAGCTGATGAGGGCCTCTCTGTGTGGAGTTTGCATGTTCTCCCCATGTGTGCATGGGTTTCCTCTGGGTGCTCCGGTTTCCCCGACAGTCCAAAGACATGCAGGTTAGATTAATTGGTGGCTCTAAATTGACCGTAGGGGTGAATGGTTGTTTGTTTCTGTGTCAGCCCTGTGATGACCTGGCGACTTGTCCAGGGTGTACCCCGCCTTTCACCCATAGTCAGCTGGGATAGGCTCCAGCTTGCCTGCGACCCTGTAGAACAGGATAATGGATGGATGGATCAACAAAGCCTTGATTAGCTCTAAATTCAGTCCTTTAGTTGGATCTTAACAAGCCCAAAGATGTGTTTTGGCAGGATGTGATGTCATGATAGATGTACAGAGTTTCTGTCCACATCACAGTCTCTGGCTGACAGTCTGTACCAACCTGCATAAAATAGGTTAGAAATGATGAAATGTTACTTAGTCAGGAAGGGATAATGCAGTTTAACATCACAGTATTGGTACACTTTAAATTATTTTCTCTGGGTTCACAGTGTAATATTTACTTCAGTCATGGTTGGTGCAGTCAACCCTGAATATGTTCGGTAACTTTACAACATAATTGAAGCATTTTTCCTGTTACACATTAATATAATCCGATAGTTGATCTGTGTGATCTTGTTTCATAAACTTACAACATTTATATTTTTGGCTTCATATTTTAAGCACTGTTGTTAAGCATAGACACTTATTTGGTCTTCATTTTAGATGAATCGACGGAAACACCCCGTCTGGAAACAACTGTATGCCTTTTGTTAGTTCTCTTGGTCACGAATTAGTAATACAGCTGACACAAAAAAAGATGAACATTAATTACTTCTGATGTATTTAAAGCCAGGATTCTGAAAGCATGGTCCAGAGACCTCCAGAGGTCTGTGAAGCATATTTTGTTACAGTGGGCAGATATCACCACCTTTATCAAAATTATTTATTATTGAGTTCCTGTAGTTATTCACATATTTTGACTGGTCACTTGAATTCAATTTGATCAACAAGTCAGCCTATAAATAACGTCAACTTCAAGCTAATGGAAGTTTTAATAGAAAATGTGTTCAATGGGATGGGGCAAAGGTTCAGGAATAAAAAGCACTATACTGTAGTTTAAATAAAGAGCCAAAAATACAATATTTGAATAATTAAGAGAATAATTAAGAGGAGTGATTGTGTGGCCTGTCTTTTATAGTTTGAGGTGTTCCTGGCTGCAAAATATTTCAGAACTCCTCTTAAAATTAATATCATATGTATTAACCATCCTTGGACTTTCACTCACTCATACACACCCGCGCATCTAGAACTTACACAGAACGGTGCGAAAAACAAAAAACAGCCAGTGAGCAGAAGCAGATTACTGATGAGAGGTCCAAAAAGAATGGCTGACAGAACGGCTATGGTAACTCAAATAGCCACTCTTTACAACTGTGGTGAACAGAAAAGCATCTCACATCACAAAACACACTGAAGCTTAAGATGGATGAGCGAGAACACCAGGTGACATCATGTTCCACAAGAACAGGAGGGTACAGTGGGCATAGACTTGGGTTGGACAAAACTGGACAGAAAAAAAACTCGACATTTATTTCAAATCCATGGTGTTCATTATGTTCTGGAGTCAAAACAGCACGTCACTGTTTAAGATAGCATACTCCAAAATATAACCGTATCTGCAGATGTGGGGAAAAAAAAAAAAGGAGAATTGTTGACACAACATTGCGTTTTTTGAAGGACCTTTATTTATTTATTGTTTTTTTTCCAAAGAGATAAGCTAGGCAGTGAACCACAGTGTCATCTAGAAATTATTGATACAAACAGGACAGAAGAAATTCTTTGGTATTGAAAATAAACTGAAACCAGGAAGGCATTTTAGGAAGAAGTATCGGTTAGCTAGGCAATATGAGAAAACGGTCCAGGAGGAATATCCCTAATATCTTCTCATGTATTATTTAAACAGTTTATCTTAAGGATCGGTGTGCAATCTCAATAACTGTGCCATGTTTAACAGTGGAAAAGAAGCAAAAATAAGCACCATCTATTAAAAGTTGAGCAAATATTTGTGCAAGGGTGCTAAGATACCCATTTAGGTGAGGAATCTTTTTTTTAAACCTCTTGACAATATACAGCATGTACTTGTAGGTGGTAACATTTACAGTGTTATCAGTAGAAGTTTTTCCTAATACCGTCATGAGTAACTTATTTCACAGAATACAGTCCACTAATGTGTAGATATTTGACCGTGTGCGTGCCATCATAATTATAATCTCTCTTTTCCACTTAATATTGTTTGATCAAAAAGAAAAGATTTGATACTAATGATCTACAAAGACACACCTAGTTCATACCATGTAAAATTTAAGCTGAAATTTTATAGACCAAACTGTGACCGCGTGTCTTAAGGCAGTGAAGGATAAAGTGAGGTAATGAAAATCGCTATCATAATATAACAAGCAGATTTATAAGATATATCTACTGACTCACAATTGAAGACGAGTGAAAAAGGATTAATCAAATAATACTGGAAAAATTAAAGTTGCATATTTCACTAAATCCAGATACTGTGGTTTTTGTGTGACTTCGATACAAGACTGACACACGGACACTGAAAAGGCAGAAAATGAGAAAGTGGTACTTCTTATTTTGCAGACTTCTGGAGAATTATGTGAGTCCAATCTCCTCCAGTACGCTGCGGGGTGTGTCTGCTTCCTGGAAAATATGTAAAAAGGGGGAAAATAAAATCAATAAATATTTATTATGCACACTTAACACAGACAAAGTCATGCAGTCATTTTGCTAAGAAATTTACTGTATTAGATGGTGCTGCTTAACACAGTATACCATTTTATGATGCTAGAATAAAAGAACATCCCGCTGATATACACTATAGATTCAAGACTGTGTCATTGAGCAGTTGCCTGAACAACGAAATTTAGCCAGGATGGCCACAAAGGTGCAAGAGAACATAAAAAAAAAAAAAAAATCATAATAAAAATACAACATAAAAAGTAATACAAGTAATAATAAAATAAATAAAAATAGAGGTAGAATACTTCTACTGTATATGGCCAGAAGTATGTGAACGCCTGACCATCATACCCATATGTGGTACTTCCCCAAACTTTTGCCACAAAGTCTCTAAAATGTCTCTGTATCCTGAAGCTTTACAATTTCCCTTGACTGGAACGAAAGGACTCAAACATGTTCCAGCAGGACAATGCCCTTGTATACAAACTGAGCTCCATGAAGACATTGGAAGTACTTGAGTGTCCCGGAGCTCAACCCCACCAAACACCGACTGCACGTCAGACCTCCTCGCTCAACATCAGTACCTGACCTCACTAATGCTCTGGTGGTTGAATGAACACATATCCCCAAAATTTAGTAGAAAGCCTTCCCTCAAAAGTTGAGGTTATTATAACAACTCATCCTATTGAAATTCGATGTTCAACAAGCACATCTACGTGTCGCAATCAAGCGTCCACATACTTTTGGTAAGTGTTTTTGTTCCTACAGCATGAAGCTTTTCCCCACCTCTTGCAACATATCTGCCTGTTCAATGGCCTTCAGTACAATCTTTTTAGATGTCTCCTGAGCTTCCCCGCCCAGTATAAACTCATCCAAGATGTAGTATGCCTTCTCAAAGTTGAAGATGATGTCCAGCTCACATACCTGATGCAAGACGATGGAAAGATACACAGACATGGAAAAATAGAAAGCACGAGCTAGAAGGCTAAGAACTGCGAGTGAGACTCACACTGCCAAAATACTTGTCCAGGAGCTCGACATATCTATGGATGATCTCGAGGGTTATCAGTTCGTTCTCTTGGTCTTGCACAGCACAGCAGAAATACAGACTGGCATATCTGGAAAGAAAAAGTAAAATGGTGCTTTTTAGTTCAGTGTTTGTTCTGTTTTTACACCACATCATATTTCTGTGGCCTTCCCATTGCACAGTTGAAGCATCATGTCCTTGCAATTACTTTGCAACAGTAACAATAATCACCAACCCAGCTAGAATCCAGTGTATTATCCGAGTAGACTTGGCTCAAGGCATTAAGACGACTCTACTAACATATTTCACTAAATCCAGATCCTGTGGGTTCCGTGTGACAGCCGAGAAAAATGTTTACCTTTTGTAGACAATTTTTAAATCTCTCCACTCCAGAAAGCTACACATTTTAGGTTTGCGGGCCAACACCATCTGGATGACCTCGCGTGAGATCTTCTTCTTTTGCGAGTCGGACAGCGGCACGTACCATTTCTGCAAGCGCAACTTGCCCTGGCGACTAAACAGCAGCATGAACTGCATCTATTGGAAAAAACAACAGGAAGAATCATCATCATGTCCTGTGTATATCTTTATTTGGGATAAGTCTGTGTTTTTCAATATTGAAGTGTTAATAAGCTAATTATGAGATCAAATTTGTCTGTGTTAATCTTCAAACAAGCACATTCTCAGAAAAAGAGCACTTCAGAGGTGCTTTGGATGGTTAATGGTTCTAGCGTTCCAGTGAGGTTCTCACTGTTAGGTTCTGTGCAGAATCTCCAGATGTTCCTGCCTTTAGGGTATTATAGTATCCATTAATAAACATCAGGATAGCAGACTTGTAGCTTACAGGTGTTGATCTGGTGCAACACAAATGACGTGTAAACAAAAATGGCTGACCCAATATAAATGAAACTGCCTTGAAAATAATCTAGTAATATTTTTTCTGAGTTTTCCCATCTTTAATCTGTAAATATGCAGATTGTGTGTGTATATGCACTGTTCAGGGTATTTTGCCAAAATTATGTACGTTTCATCTTATCCTGAATGTAACCCAACCTCACTGAATTCTCAGCTTTCTACTAGGGATCAGTAAAAATCCTGTCAAAGTTATAACATTAATTTTAGTGCAAAGTTAATAAATAGCACAAAATCTAAGAGACAACAGACTCACTGGAACACATTCAGGGTAAGCATTTCAGATCCATAATTGTGCTGTCTCTTCCAAATAACAACACGTCCGAGTTACCAATGCTTTCATTCAAAATGCACAAAAATTAAGCTTCTGTTATTCATCCCTATATCTAAATTGTACTTTGATTGGACAGAGTGTTTGCTTAGTCCACTTCATTCATGTTCGTACCACAGCTCAGTTGAAATCTTGAATCTGATTGGTCAGAAGGTATGCATTATTTTTGTATAAAAGCATGGCTCAGACAGTAGTTCCAGATGTAACATGAACAATAGGTTATTAATACACTTGTTATAATAAGTTATTTCACACCCAAGGTCACTTTACAATTATATAAAAGAAAGAAAAAAAAGTCCACCAAAAGAGGGTCAGGATGCAATTCCAATGGCGTAGCTACCCACAGTCCCACCAAAAGGCGCACGAAAGTATGTCCCACACCGCCTGCAAAGCTGTCGCGATGCCACCGAGCAACATTACTCAAAACGTTAGCTAAGCTAATGTCAATCATGGACAACACCTCTCACCCCCTACATGAGACTGTTGGTGCTCTGATGGTGGTGATAATGCACCTTTAAAGTGCATATCACAGGTAAATTCAGGAGCAAGATCAATGTAATTCTCCTATTTTATATTAAACTTGTCAAATATCTAACATTCTTCGCAATTTTTTTTTACCTTGCGCAATACCGGAAAAATTCAGTTGAAATTGAGCCATTTGAGGTGAATTGGTCCGCCTCTGAAAAAACTTGACATTTGGATTTCCCGGCAAACATTGATTTTTGTGACGTCGTGTGCGGAACGCCTCCCTCCGAATCCTACGTCAGCGCT
>JAODLJ010000007.1:44645187-44657918 GCA_027576115.1 Cathorops melanopus
GCTAGGCTACCTACAATCTACAGGTGGAGATAAGGGAATGTGCGCATTCCCGATCGTAGCCCATCAGATATCAACACGTTTCACCCGGTAAAGTGAAAGTAAACGGAACTCGCACCGTATTGCATATGCAGACTACAATTTAACTGACCATGTTGCAGGTTTATTTGACAAGGTTTATTTTGCATGCTAGTCACCCGCGAAAATCTGTATTGTTCCTTACCAAGATGAGCCCAATTCACTGTTTAAATACCCTGCATTAACGCTGTCATTTTTTTAAAATCGCGATCAAATTAAATTGCGTTAACGCACTAATAACGCATTAACTTCGACAGCCCTTATATATAATTTTTTTTAATGTTAAAAGTAATACAATAATAAAATTAACTTTTACTGTGCTCATTTGTGTTGCTCATTTTTCAGAGTAACAATTCAGACCAATATGAAAATGGCGGAAGCGAGGGAAACGGGTCCGGGGCCACACACGGCTTTTTCCAGACCGGATTCAAAAATCCATATCTGCTCAGTTACGTGATTTTTCCCAATGGTTTTATGAAGAGTGTGCACATGGGTCTGTATGGGTCATATGACGAGTGTCTGGTCTTCACAACACAGGTTTGTGGAAGTGTATCATTGCATGAACAAAGGAGATTTCTGAGGACAACGCTCTCAGAGTTGTTGTTCTGTGGATGCGATAGCCATTATATATGATAAAGTTCAGAATGTGCAAGGAGTGGCAGCAGAGGTCGCAATTTAATGTGTCCAACAGTCGTGGATTACATGGCCAAACGGTTCCAGTGCATCGTCTGTGCTCGGATATGAGGTCGATGTAGAAGAGAGAGGTTACAAAATGTTTGGGAAGTCACAGACGGAATGAGAGCCGCTGGAGTAACAAACTGGAACATTAATAGGGATATGATTGTAGAGGGAAGTGTAATTTAATCAGTATTTTGGAAAAAAGTCAACAGTGAAGTAACTGTCCAGTCATATCACATCACGTGTCACAGCCCGAGTTGAAACACACACGCTGGCAGTATAATCCTTGTCGATTAAGTTACAAGGGTTCATGGTTTTTAAAGTATTTCCAAGTTGTTGTGGTTTTGGCCACTTGTCCAGTGTAGTTCACTGCAGAAATTTAAACTCCTCTTGTTGGACCTTGTCCATGTTGCCTGTGTCTTATACCTTATGTACACGTTTTCAGAAGCGGCCCTCCCCACCGATTCTGAGCTTCCAGTCGTGCGCAGATGTGATGCTGATGTTCCAGCTCACCTCGCACCTGTTCAGACATGGCTGCATTCCTTAGGAAGTTATGACAGCGAGCTGTTGGGGATTGTTGATCTTCACCCGGATGTGTTTTCTGTGCCGGTCAGGTAAACCAATGCACTGATGCACTCTACTAATGTATAAAAATCAGACATGCGTGTTTATTCCTGTCCCTGTTTAATTTCATGAACAAGGCTCGATATACTCCATGCTGTAGAGGTCTGGCAGAGGAACTTCAAAAGAATTGTAAGTAGCCGTAAAACACTCATTTAAGTATTAATCTCTCCAGTGTGGTAATGTCTAAAAATGAATTTCCTGGGCAGTTAAAATTGCAGGCCTTTTTAGGACATCAAGCAGGAACATTCATGAAGATAACTAGCTCATAAATGTTTAGTCCTGCTTTGGATAGAAGACATGTATAGTATCTATCATTTTTTCATCATTACTGCAGAGTAATGAAGTAAAATTGATAATCATTTGTTGATAAAACTATAGAGCCACGCCAAGGTGAAGAGCAGGGCGGAGGTCAGAGGAGGAGGCAGAAAGCCTTGGAAGCAGAAGGGAAGTGGACGTGCTCGCCATGGAAGCATTCGCTCTCCGCTATGGAGAGGAGGTAAGAGTATACTGGACCAAAAAAAAAACCCTTCACGGACAGTATCATAGACCTACTCTAGCAGCTCAGTATTGTGTTGCATGTATAATGTCCTGTTATTAGCTCATCCAGCCGACAGGCTCATGAGCTTATGCCTTCATGTGTTGTGCATCATCCACATTTCACGAAAATCGCTTCTTCACCCATTTTTAGTCTTTTTGGCAGGAAGGTAGGTCTGCCTAGGGTGCATATAGACAGCTTCTACCCAAATGTACATAACTGCAATTAATAATGAAGATATGGAGTAATCAATCAATCAATCCCTAATGAACAGCTTCCACACAACGCTGCTTCTCCCTTGATTCTTTATGGCATGAAGGTGGGGCTACCTAGGGTGCATATAACTTCTACCTGAACTTGATTAATTGCAATTATTAATGAAGTTATGGACTAATTAAGCCTTAAATGAGCAGTCCAACAAAAATCTCTTCTTCTCAGTCAATTCCTAACTGTTTTGGATTCTTTCTGGCAAATAGGTCAGTATTCCTAGGGTGGATATTGCTTCTACACAGATTTACTTCATTACAATTATTAACAATTTTAGGGACTAATTAATTCCTAGCAAGCACTTTCCACACACAAACAATCCCACGTCTGGTAGATCAGAGGTGCTCCGACAACAGGTAGAACCTACTCACTTCTGTACCAAGGCAATGCAGTAGCCTCTTTCACGTCGTGAGGTCCGTACTGCTGACCTACTCTTTAAAGCAGAACTATCAATGAGGTGTGGACAAGAACAGCGGAGGGCAGCTGCAGTTTAAAATGCAGTACTGAGACTGTGTATAACGCTACTACAGTGACCTTTTGTGCCAACTACTACCAGACTATACCCTTTGGATATATAGGGATATTTTGAGCTGGACTGGTTGAGTGTAGAAGGTGGCCCACTTTAGATCGTTCCTTCTGGACTAGATGGAGCCGGAGTGAGCCACGCCATCGTTAAGTCTCGTTATTTTACAACAAATTGAAATTCAGTCTTTTAAAAAAGGCCTTGTTTGTTTTAGGTGGAGTGGCTCATGGTCCAAGAGGACCAACCAGTTATTATTACATGCTGCCCATGAAGGTGCGTGTACAAGGACTGAAAATTGCACTGACTGCTAAACTTGCACAGGTACGTGATGACCGGCTGCTGATTGTTAAATAACGTTGCATTTCTGCTCAGGAGCATTCTAACCCCCCCCCCAAAAAAAAAACAAACAAACAAGCACACATGGTCTGTTAAGGGTCATGGAACTAATGTGCTTTCATTGCTAGTTTTAATGATTGGGGGGGGGTTTCACGTAACAGACTACACACTTTTTTAGATAATTTTTACAAATCAGTAGTGATCCTCATGCTCTGCATCTGAGAGCAGGTTTTTTTTTTTTTTGTGTGGGGGAGGCTTTAGATGAAAGCAAACATGGCAGATGACAGTTTAACTCCGGTTATGGGTTTTTCACATAAGACATCCGGAGAATCCCTTACGCACTACAGTGTTGAGCTACAAATATAGGACGTTCGATTATATTTTGCACTTGTGATACCAAATTAGTCTCAAACTCAACCAGAGTGGTTCAGGCACTTACTGTTCTTATCCTCCTAGGATTATCTTCATGTTATTGACTCATTGGAGATTCCCACTCCAGACCCACACTATCTAGAGGAACTGCTCAAACGCAGGCAGTGGGGGGATTCGGTCCTGATTGTGGATGTGTGAGTATATCACCTACAATACACTTATAACTCTATTACAGCCACCTTCACTGGATATGAACAGTTGTGCACTCCAGTTGGCTACTCTATTACTAAGCTATCAGCTCATATACCGTGAGTAGAGAAAAAACAAAATGGTGGAGCAGGCTGCTGAATCAACAGAGGATTGGGGGGCAAAAAATACAGAAACACAAAATATGGAATAAAAGTTTGATAGTAAGAATTTTTCTTCAAGAATTCTAAGCAGAATTAATTTTGTTAGACTTTGAATAATTTTATTTATCAAATTTTGGGGGGGGGAGTCCCGTTTCTGAAAATCCAGTGAATTTGGATACAGTAGTTATTTCATTCAGTCTTTGCTTTCATAGAACAGTTCTTAAGTATTGATGTCATCCTGAACTTCAATTAACTCCCTTTCACAAATTAAAGATATAATTTTTTTTTTTAAACCTTATTTCAGAGGGGAGGAGTTCTCTCACAACATTCTACAGGCCACAGCGAACTTGAAGACTGTAAATATCATTCCAGCCATAGGTACGTTCAGTATAGTGTCTTACAGGGTGACAATGTTTCTTTCCTTTTGCAAAAGTATACATGTGATCTCATGTCACTTTCCTCAAATTTGCATTTTTACAGGCCTGAATGTTCACAGCATGCTGAAACACGAAAGTCTGGTCCTCACATTGGAGGCTGTGAAGTTTCTAGAAAAGAAGCTGCTGTGGCACGACTGTCGCTTCACACCGCTCTACCCTTTCAAACTTCCCTACAGTGATATGCCATAACCATTAAAAAAAAAAGTTTATTTCCTAAACAGTGTCATTCATTATACAACTCACAAGACATGGAAAACATGCGTTAATAAATAAAAACCTTAAATTAACAGTCACTTGCTTAAGGCACATTACGTATAGGTTACTCTTGCAGGAATGATGCCGTTTGCCAGATCGTGTCTGATTTCCCATCGTAACGCAGAATGCTTCTTTGCTGTAGGCACCACATATGTGTTTGGGATGTAGGTTCTCTGAGGCTTTGGCTGTAAATAATTAAAGTACACAGTTTTTTAATAAAACCATATTCTACAGGTGAATTAAGAAAAGAGCAATTCTCTGATAAACATGAATGCTCTGGACGGAACTTACAGGTGGAGGCTGGTACGCAAGTTGTTCCTAAAGATTAAAAAAAAAAAAGTCAATTGTGTTAGTCACGTGATGCTTTAATTTTTTATACATTCCACAAATACATGGTGGTGTTTTAAAAATAAATAAAATTAAAAAAAAAAAAAAAAGGGTACCCTGATGGCCCAGTACAGCTCTTTCCTGCATTTCTCTCCAGGGGGCTTAAACATCTCCCAGTCCTGCTTGTACTGGAAATACCTGAATGGGAGGATAAGGGGAGGGAAATTAAATTAAAAAAAAAAAACCCACAACATCTGACCAAAATATGGTCAAAACACTTCCACACAAGAAGATACTGATGGTGTATGGGGGGGCACTTACTTTGCAACAGGATCTGTTTTTTTCAAGTTTCTCGTGTGTGGGTGATCCATAAGTGGACGAATAACTAATAAGAGACCGTTGTTAATAATTATAGAATGGTAAAATGGAAAACTTACTTGTGCTTTAAGTAAATCAACAAATCAGTCCAGAAATATGAGTACTACTAAATCAAGTAGTACTAATTTTACTAAGGAAGACAGGGTTACAAGCTGTGTATAAATAAAAGCCAAGTTACGCAGTACAAAAAAAAAAAATTCAGAAAGTATTTTCGCACATGGCTCCAGTTACGTTGTTTACATATTGACATTTTCAGATTAACTTAATTTACTATTGGGACAGTTGAAATCAGAGAACTGATTATGGACTTGAACCTATTGAGAGGATTCAAGAGGAAGAGCACAAAAAGAGTACATGTATATTAAAATCTTACAGGATTTGGGAGGAGGTCTGAGGTCATTCTCGCTGCGTGATCTTGTCTAATAAACAACAATGAGCATTTTTCATCACCAAAAGCGTTAATAAAACTGGCAGAAATCATCAATACAGAACAAATGTTTGGCACAATCAGCCCGGATGTTCCATCTGCACAGGATATACTGAGGGTGGGTGACTCTACTCACCATGCCTTTGACATAGACGTGAAAAGCACTGGGCAGTTCCTCTGTTGCGGAGCTGTGTGTGTCACTGTAGCTGCTCGTCTCCTCACTCGCAGAGTACGATTCATGTCGCTCGTGAGGAGCAAGCATGTGTAGTTCTGCTAAGCGCTCTTCCAGCTCACTTACTGTGTCTTTAAAAATAAATAAATAAATGCTTGAAACGCAGTCTGTAAATGCTGAAACGATGTTTACCTACGGCAGATACTACCAACCCAGTCCTAATTAATTAGCACTTAATTGTGTTATTCGTATTGCCTACACAGATTTAGCATGAACTCAATCTTTCAAGGCCGAGAGAAATGTACTCCTTTCCTTCTTGGATGATAATAGTACAAGTCCCAACAATGAAAACTTATCCTTGAAACCCGTGTCATAAATGTCGGGAACATTCAGAATTTGTTGAGTTTAAATTTCCCGCCAAGGGAATCCCGGTACCAATGTTGCCATTATTAGCTGGCTTTCACGTAACGTCACAAGTGTGAGTGGGTTTTACCTGCGGTTTTTCCCGCTTACGTCCACACGATGGACGTAAATGGAAATGGGCGGCACGGTGGTGTAGTGATTAGCATAGTCGCCTCACAGCAAGAAGGTTCTGGGTTCGAGCCCAGTGGCTGGCAGGGCCCTTTATGTGTGGAGTTTGCATGTTCTCCCTGTGTCTGTGTGGGTTTCCCCCATAGTCCAAAGACATGCGGTTAGGTTAATATGGGACGGCTCCCGTCTGCTACTTCTGGTTGCTTAGTGGGCGGTTCTAAAAGGGCTGAATTTACTTGCCTTTTGTCTGCGGACATAGTTGCCTCTGTCCAGGGACTCAATAAACCTCGCTATTCTGTTTTAGCGCCAAAAAACCCCCCTGCATTTCTCTCGGCCTTTAACAGAGGGTTGAAGAACTAGGCCTGAATAAATTTTTTTTTTGGGGGGGGGGGTGGACACTTAAGTGAAACTCAGTAAAGTTACCACGTTTAATAAGATGTGACTTGACTTGCTTCATCTTCCTGAAATCTTGTCTTGCATGTCCATCTTCAGTCCTATGATTTTTTGTCATATATTCATCCAGTCTTTTAATATTACCGGTATATGTATCATTGTTGCACGTGCTAAATGTTTCAACGTCTTCACTACAAAATACCACATTTCGTTTGGTTTTTCTTGTTACCGAAAGATGAACACTACTGGCGGCTCTCTCTTCACTAGCTTGAAGATCAACACTTTCTGCAGAAAGAGAAAGCATTTGGGAATCCTCAGGGCATATAGTAGCAGATCTCAGTCTGTTCTCACAAGTTGTGCCTTGAACACTGTCGGGGTCGTTGTACACAGCGTTATCACCAGCAATATGCGAATCAAAAGGGGTCCAATCACCTCCATCAAGTGACACTGAAGGAATTCGTTTCTCAGCCTCTTCGGGAGAAAGATGGTCTCGGTACCAGGACAGATTGGGGTCATGTTGCGTGGAAAGGGCATTGGGGTATTCAGGGTCTAACTCCAGTCCAAACAGACTGCAGTCATCTCTAACATCCAGGTCATCTTTCGGCGAGTCTGGTTTGTAGGTTTCATAGCCGGAAGTTAAAATGCTTGCTGTCAGGCTGCTCGTGCTACCATGGAAATCCTCAGCATACACTGCATGTTCGTGTGGATCGGCACCACATTTCCAAATTTGCTCAGCAGAGCCACTGTTCTCTCTGTGCTCAGTATACACTTCCTCAGCACACTCTGCTTCATCAGTGCCATCTACATTTACCAACACGGCGTTCTTATTGCTTGAATTTGAACGTTGTTCAGCCATAAAAGACGACATTCTCCTTTCTCTGTACCGTTCCTCCTTATATACCTGTCCTTCTGTGCACATCTCCAGTTCACTCGCATCTTGGTTCACAAAAACGGTTTTCCGTTCTTCATCTCTCTCCAACTGTTCTCCTTCTGGTTCACGACCTTTCATTTCACGCTGGCTAGACTCGCTGACAAAATATTCAATTTCCTCTTCACTCTCCAGATCATCGCTTTCTGACTCCTCCTCCTCCGACAAACTCCTGTTCATGTAATTAACAAAGCACTCACTCCGTTCTTCCAAATCACTTTCTAACATTTCCTTTCCAGCACAGCCTTCCTTGGTATAGTCGTCAGTTCCTGATTTACAACCGTTTCTCTTCTCTTTTCCTGTGGCTTTCACACTGCTGTCATCACAGTCCTCATCTTTACTTTGCTCCTTTACATAATATTGCTTATCGTCTACATTTATGCAGTCCTCACCCTCTTGCAGCTTTTCTCCAGTCTGCTCTCTCTCATACCCTCCCTCTTCTTCGTTAAATTCCTGCTTGTTGAGTCCAAGCTCCGTCTCGATCCGGTCATCCTTGACATAACATTCTCCCTGGTCTTCATTTTCCTGGTCAGTCCAGAAAGAGGAGGACAGAGATTCATTGTCCTCTTCATAGGTGTTTTCCAAGTGGCTGTACATTCTGAGGTTTCCTTTCTGACTGAATGCAAAGAAAATATCAGTCCTTTCACGGAGCCTTGGCAAATGGCTGCCAAGGAGGCGGCGTGAGCGTAAGAAGATTAGCACTGACACCCGAGATCTCCATATTGAAGAGATTGTAGGTCTATGGCACCACATGGTGGGAACGAGACTGAATGACATTCACTGAGGCACTGATGCACACCAGTCACTACGAAGTAGTTCTAAATGCTGAAAAACTTACCAGAGTCCTCGCTGTATGTAGACTCATCACACACCTGAGAGTGTCCCCTATACTTCCTGGAGGGAAAAAGATCTGAATTACTTTGCTGAAAAATTCCAGACCTAAATCTGACTCTCTCTCTCTCTCACATACACTTCCATTAAAGATTAATGATATTTATTTACCACTGAAAATAAGATCACAATTTTTCAAAAAAAAAAAGCGTACTTGTCACAATATTTTATCATTTCATTAATTCAATTCATCAAAATATTTGTACCATTCACTTAAAATTTAGACACGCGTTTTCTTTCTCTCTCTCCCCCCATTGCCTTTAAAAAGACAGAAAGCTTACCTCAGCACTTTTCTCTTGAGAACCGGTTTTGCGTTCGTGTGAAGGTCTCGCTGGGGCCTAGCGGGTTCGCTGGCACCCAGGGCTGAATGGTAAACGTCAGAGGACGCAGGCGTGACCTCGACCTCAAGCCTGTTAGGAGCTGTAGAGGGTCTGATGCATCGGGGAGCCACCGAGTGCTTTATGTAAGAATCACCAGGCCCCAGGTTCACACTGTTATAGTTCTCATCATTAAATGTTGAGGGCAGAACCTTGAACGTAAACAAAGCATTAGAGTTGATAAATATGTAAGAACATGTATTGTGAGTAGTGTGCATTGCAAATACAGTACATATCCTACTGTAATAGTAATAGCCTATAGTACTATAGTTCTGCATGTTCCCAAAGTCTTCTGGTAGAACTCATAAGCAAGCACTGCATTAGTGACGTGTATTTTGTGCTAATCTGACAGGCCTGGACCAAGCCCTCAGATGTTTTGAGACCTAAATTAAGGCTTGTGCAAGATCAAGTTTTCCCTGCTTGCTTTTTATTATTTAAAATAATAAATCATCGGCTTCTAAGTGGCACAACAGAACAGCGTTTATCATAATCAGCAATTTAATTGTCCAGAGCCAATAGATATTCAGTTTTGTGCTGAATTCCCTGGTGATCTCATTCCCTTTCATGTTCATTATGACATCGGCATACTAATGCTGCATTTTTTTTTTCCTGGTGACACTTCAGGACTTGATAGCCTATAGTACAGCACAAAAGCACACAAAGGGGAGTCAGATTCTGCCAGGGAGTTGGAATTCAGCACAACTCGTGCTAACCAAGTCAAACATCCACTGAGATTTTATTTCCCATGAATGAAAGTTAGAGTATGATGAAGGGAAGGGGGCGGGGCTTCCAGGCAATGCCAGTTATTATTGAGAGTTCAAAACACCTGTACAAATCATTTCAGATTTATACGTCAGTTGGCTGACCTCCGGCGGCACAGTGGCGTAGTGGTTAGCACTGTCGCCTCACAGCAAGAAGGTCCTGGGTTCAAGCCCAGCGGCCGATGAGGGCCTTTCTGTGTGGAGTTTGCATGCTGTCCCCGTGTCTGCGTGGGTTTCCTCCGGGTGTTCCGGTTTTCCCCCCATAGTCCAAAGGCATGCAGGTTAGGCTAATTAGTGACTTTAAATTGACCATACGTGTGAATATGCTTGGAGAGGAGACAGGCGCCACCAAGCAATCCAAGCCAAGACATGAATCCAAGAAAAGACATGAGAGATGAGTGACTATGTCAGCATCTCTCATCCCTCCCTACGACCGCAATGCGATTACGGGAATGAATAGAACAGCAAGACAGCAGTATGTGGATAAATAATTGTACAGTGGTAAAATAGATATAAATATGATAATTTAAAACAAATTTAATTTAAAAAAGCAGTATTAAAATACAAGAATATAGTGTGGTGCAATTTGCTTATGAGGTAGAAGGATCAATAGCAGCAGTCTATATTTAAAATGGTATGTGTACAGAGGGGGTGGTTACTGCACCAGACAGGTTAGAGTGCATGTGGAGAAGGGGGAAGGGGCTGGTGGGGTGAGTAAAGGGACAAGGATGGCATTAAGTTGAGGAGCTGAACAGCTCTGGGGACAAAGGTTGCTCTTCTCCTCTGTGTTCGGCAGCTCGGGCAACAGAGCCGGTGTCCTGAGGGGAGCCACTCAAATGCAGGGAACAGGACATGTGAAGGGTCCTGAAGAATCCTGCCTGCTGCTCACTCAGTTGAGAGTGACCTAAGAGGGAGTTCAATAATTTTAGAGCACACCTTGACTGTGCTCTGCAGGTGGTTTTTGTTCTGGAGGCTAAGGGAGTGGAACCAGCAGGTTATGGAAAATATATGTCATTATACGCTCAATGAAGAAGTAGTAGAAAGTAGTAAGAATATCCTTGCTGACCCCAAAGGACTTAAGCTTCCTCAGGAGGTACTGTCGCTGATGGTATTTCCTGAGGATCTCCTCTGTGTTGGAGGCAAATTTGAGTTTATTATCAAGGATTGTGTCCAAGTATTTGTACTCCTCAACAATCTCCACCGGCTTCCCATAAATGGTGGTGATGACTGCAGCAGCACTTTGCTTGTTATTAAGCGTCACCACCATGTCTTTAGTCTTGCTGGAGTTCAGTTCCAGGCAGGAGTTGTCACACCACTCCACAAAGTCCTGCAGAGCTGAGCTGTGGTGCCATAAGGGGCCAGAGAGCAGAGACAAGAGCACTGCGTCATCTGCATATTTAACCAGGTGACAGTTTGGCTGAGTGAACATGCAGTCATCAGTGTACAGGATGAAGAGCAGAGGTGAGAGGACACATCCCTGTGGGGAGCCAGTGGAAGTGTGAAGGAGGTCAGAGAAGGTGTTATTGACCAGCACTCTCTGTGACCTGTTGGCGAGAAAGTCTATTATCCATAGGATTAGCTGGTCATTTAGTCCAAAACAAGTGGTGAGTTTCTCTGCAAGAATGTGAGGCTGCAGGGTGTTAAATGCAGAGAAGTCGTCAGAAAACAAAAGTCTGGCTTGAAGTGTTTGGGAATTCCAGGTGTTTATGTATGGTGCTTGTGATGAAGATTTTTACATCATCAATACCTCTACCTGCACGATATGCAAACTGGAGGGGGTCCATCTGGGTGTCTATCACCTTGATGATGTGATTTTTGACCACCCTTTCCATTGCTTTCATCACAAGGGAGGTGAGAGCCACAGGCCTAAGGTTGTTCAGCACCTTGATGGTTCCTTTCTTGGGGACAGGAATAACTGTGGAATGTTTCCACAGTTGGGGGACTGTGCTGCTGTCCATGCAACTCGAACAGAAACATGTCCCCCAGCTGCTCAGCACAGTGCCTCAGGACACGACCGCCGATGTTATCTGGGCCAAGCGCTGTTTTGTCTTTTGTCTTTCTGAGGGCTCTCACCACCCCATCTATGTTGAAGATGAGTGCTGAGTTTCCAGGTTTAAGTAATGACATAGTAGCCTCTAGCTGGGTAACGTTGTCTGTCTCATATCTGGTGTAGTAGGAGTTGAGGTCGTTAGGAAGTGATACTGGGCTACAGCCTGGAACCTGGACAGTGCAGTGTGTGGCAGAAATAGTATTCACAGCCGCCATGTTCTTGAGACCCTGCCAAGCTGAGCAAAAGGTTCCCTCTTGTAAAATTTTTCTCCACTTTATTTTTGTATTTCAATTTGGCCGTTTCGATGGCCCGCTTCACCTCGCTGTTAATCTCCTTTTTCTCGAACTCAGAGCCAGTAAAAAAAATACTCTCTTCTTCCTGTTGAGTATTTCCTGGAGTTCTTTTGTTACCCAGGGTTTATTGTTGGGGAAGATAGTGACTTTTTTGAAGGGAATGATATTGTCTGTGCAGAAGATGTAGTAAGATGAGACTGTGTCCACTTGCTCACTGATGCCACTGGATGGAGCTATGAGGTTATTCCAGTCAGTGAATTCAAAGCAACCCTGAAGCACAGCTATGCTTTCATTGGTCCACTTCTTCACAATTCTGATGACCTTTTCTTCTTATGACCGGTATGTAGGCTGGTGTAAGCAGAATGGTGTGGTGATCAGCAGAGCCGGGGGGGGCAACAGATCTATATGCATCAGAGACCAAGCCATAGCATTTGTCTAGTATCTTTCCCATGCGGGTGGCACATGTGACATATTGATAAAAACATTTAAGTGTTTTGTCCACTGAACAGTGATTAAAATCACCCAGAATGAATTTGGGAGAGTCGGGGGAAAATTGTTCCAATCTATTTAAAGTGTTTTTAATGTGCTCCAAGGCTGTGGCTGGATACACAACCCCAATTCCAAAAAAGTTGGGACACTGTGTAAACTGTACATAAAAACAGAATGTGAAGATCTGTAAATCATGGAAACCCTATATTTCATTGAAAATAGTACAAGAACAACATATCAAATGTTGAAACTGAGAAATTTT
>JAODLJ010000007.1:45059761-45070540 GCA_027576115.1 Cathorops melanopus
ACGCTCCGCCATTTTGTTTTTCTCTACTCATGGTATATGAGCTGATAGCCTAGTAGTAGAGTAGCCAATCAGAGCACGCAATTGCCGATATCCACTGAATATGGATAGAATCATATGTAATATGCTGCTCAGATACAAACATTTTTATTTCTGTAACATTTAATATTGTGCTGGAAAACGAATGTTTGGGACTCTAACATGTTTTTGTACTGACTCGATGATGTAGATGTCATAAAATAGAAATCTGTAGCAAAGTTTGTATAAAAAATAAGAATTTTGCACAGTACTGTATATACATATAGCATAGCATTTGGAATCTCTCTTCTGTAATTAGTGTGAGTCTCACATCTTAATTAGTGCCATTTACAAATTAAGCTGTGAGCCTCAGATGTCCAGAGCTGCACCGGGGGACACCGACATCAGCCTGAGTGACAGTCATGAATTAAACAAGAAAGACAGAATGTCAGGTTTGAAATATGGATATGATAAGATGCTTTTTGTTGTTTTTTGTTTTTGTTTACAGATGCTCAGCTAAAAAGCCAAGTCCTAGTGCTTGAACCTACTACACAGCCCAACTACGAGGGAGATGAGACGGACCACCGAATAGCACACCAATAAAAACTTAATGACATTGATGCTTAGGGCAAGAAAAGCTCATAAAACACCCTTGTGTGTGTTTACAGAGTGAGACTTATTGCATATAGAAAGGCTTCCTGTGGTTTTTGATTAAAGAAACTCAGTAGTTTCCCGACCACTTTAATTTCTAAAACGCAGCAAGATCAGACACTGATTCATGACATAGCACATGTTTTTCTTTCAAAAAAGTAAAAATAAATAAATAAATAAATAATAATAATAATAATAATAATAATAAACCTGCAGGATTCTGCCGAGGGATGTTTCATACATCACGATCAGTAATTTATATTGATGGGATTTGACACATGCTATGGAAGACTAATTACTGTGAAATGTCTGATAATCAGACATCTCTAGCCATTAACCATACGTAATCCAACAATTTAACAAGCATTTACCTACTCAGAGAGAGAGAGAGCAGACTGTATCATACAACCATCTGCTGTGTTCGTCTTGCTCACACTGTTGTGTTTAATTGTCCTAGCTGGCGTGAGAAATACCTACATTAGTGTGTGTTATTATCCTCACATTACACAGGGGTTTAAGTTGCACCTCTGCCAACTCACTGGATCGCCCATCAGGCACAGCGAGGGATGGACACACTTGCTTTGTGGTCAGCCAATAATAATAATAATAATAATAAAGAAATTAAATTTGGCGAATAAGCTTAATGGTCTGAAACATTATGAATGGGAACTCACAGGCTACTACTGGTGGCACGAGCTGGGGTTGTCCTTAAAATAACAAAATTACAGTCACAAAAAAAAAAAAAAAGGTTTGTGCAAGATAGAGTTTTGCCTGAATGTGATTGAACATTAAAAAAAAAAAAAAACAGGTGAAAAACAAGAACTAGAAATGCGCATTTCCACCATTTTATGGTAAATTTAAAGCTGCATGGTCGGGAGCTGCTGGGTGGCAGGGACAATCATGAAAACACTGCTGCATCATGGATTTGTAGGTGAATCTATGGAAGCCTACTGCTGCCAGGCCGGAAAACAAAAAAAAAATAAATAAAAATGGATCAGTATCATGTTATAACATGCAAAGTTTATTTATTTTCACGCTATTACGACATACAAACTTATTATGTTCGTATAACAATATCCTATTTATCTTGTTATAACATGATAAATTATTGTTATAAAACATTTCACAGTATAACAAGATCATTAACATTGTTCAGCTATAACAGAATATAACAACATGAAATGCATGTTTGAATGAGGAAGGACACGACGTGCTGCGGAGAATGGATAAACTCAGGAACATGGCTCGTTTACATAATTTGATTAAGTTCTACTTCATGCTTGGGCTGAGACATGGTAAGACACTTGCTGTTATTGAGCATGGTGTGGTGGATGATATCGTAATAAGTAAGTTAGACATACACTAAAAAAGGATTTTACATACCGTGGGCAGTCCAAGTCCACCCGAGACCAACTTATCACTTTATAATGTAAAATGTTTTATCACAATTTGAAGAGTCTCACATTAAAACAAGACAAGTAGTATATTGTAATAACAAGGAAAGTTTCTTGTTATCATGTTTGTGTCGTAATAACATGAAAACATCGTGTTCAAATTAAAGTGGAAAACATCTTATCCCAATAAGCCTTTCACATTAACAATTATTCGCCAATTTATGTCGACTCACATAAAATACTTAGTTCTGAAATGGATAAAATAAATCACAATTCCACCTTACCTTTGAATAGTTTTAGAGCAAACTTCGTGGCATCTTGAGTGCTTTTAGGAACAGCATTTTCTTTCATAATTTGTAATTCTTCCTCACTTACGGTGACAAAGTGATTGGCCGCCATTATGGAGAAATAATCTGAATTTCTTGACCATTCAGCGTGTGTGATTTCCTATAAACACCTCTGTATTTATACTACAGGAAGATAATCCCTTTCACAGTGGGAACGGCATCGCATCACCCTGTTATTGATCTTCACACAGTATGTTTTCACATATACTATAATAGCAAGTACTGTATGCATGCACAAGCTGTGAATACACTGCGTGACAAGATTTCTTTGTCAGGAGTGAAGATTTTACCTGAGGTGTGTAGTACAACAGGAGTTTACTGCAGAGCTCTGAGAGTTCTCCGTCTGCTTTAAACAGGGACACGCTATTGGGACCTGCAACCAGAAAAGCAGAGAGAGAGAGAGAGAGAGAGAGAGAGAGCTGCTGACTGAAGTATCATACTGTATATAGAAGTGAGGCACCATTAATCATATTTTAATCCAGAGCACAATTTTGGCTTCAACAGTTTGATATAGAGTCATAATTGATATCGTGTAGCTTTGATATCAGTTTATTGACTCTGATGCATTAAATCACAAGTTCCACATTTAATAGCATGCTGTAGTGGCACAATGATTGATTTATTTTCACCACGGGCGACATGGTGGTGTAGTGGTTAACACTGTCGTCTCACAGCAAGAAGGTTCTGGATTCGAGCCCAGTGGCCGATGGGGGCCTTTCTGTGCGGAGTTTGCATGTTCTCCTCGTGTCTGCGTGGGTTTCCTCCGGTTTCCCCCACAGTCCAAAGACATGCAGTTAGGTTGACGTGGGGCGGCCTTGGGCTGAAGTGCCCTTGAGCAAGATACCGAACCCCTGACTGCTCCCCGGGCGCTCTGGTGTGGCTGCGCGTGTGTTCACTGCTTCAGATGGGTTAAATGCAGAGGATGAATTTCACTGTGCTTTAAGTCTGCATGTGACAAATAAACCTTTCTTCTTCAACTTTTTTTTTTTTTTGCTAAAAGTAAATACAAACTAATTTTTGACCCATGATTGTATATTGCATGCAAAGTTGTGCTATACACGACAGTAATACTGCAACCCCAAGTCAGAAAAAGGTGGGACGGTATGGAAAATACAAATAAAATAGAAAGCAGTGCTTTCTAAACTTACTTTGACTCATTTCATTACAGACAGAATGAACCCAAGATATTTCATTTGTTAATATACGTCCATTCCTGTGTTTCAAGCCCGCAACACATTCAAAAAAAAAAAATCGAGATGAGGAAAATTTAGGGCCAGTAATGAGGTAAAACAATTAAATAATGAGGTGGACAAAAAATAATGATGTCAACAGGTGATTGTAAGCATGATTTGGGACAAAATCAGTATCCAGGAAAGGCCTAGTGTTTGAGGAGCAAAGATGGGGTGAGGATCTCCAGTTTGTCAACAAACGTGTGGGAAAATTATTGAAATGCTTAAAAACAAAACAGTGTTCCTCAAAGAAAGACGGAAAGGGATTTGGATATTTCACCCTCTACGGCACATAATATCATTAAACTATTCAAGGAATCTGGAGGAAATTCGGTGCGTAAAGGGCAAGGGCTCAAGCCTAATCTGAACACCTGTGATCTCTGATGCCTCAGACGGCGCTGCATCAAGAACCGTCATTCATCTAGACCTGATAGAACCACACGGGCTTGGGATTACTTTGGGAAACCTTTGTCAAACTGCAATAGAGTGTTACATCCACAAATGCCAGGTAAAACTTTACTGTGCAAAAAGGAAGTCTTATATTAACTGTGTCCAGAAGCGCCGTTGACTCCTCTGGGCTCGGAGGCATCTAGGATAGACCATCACACAACGGAAACGTGTATTGTGGTCAGACAAATCAGTATTCCAGATCTTTTTTTTTTGGAAGAAATGGACACCAAAGACATAAAGGACCATCCATCTTGTTACCAGGAACAAGTCCAAAATCCAGGGTGTGTCATGACACACCATGGTACAGGGTTGTATCAGTGCCTTTGACAAATGTACCGTGCACTTCTGTGATGGAGCATTAATGCAGAAACGTAGAGATTTTGGAGTAACGTATGCTGCCTTCAAGGCGACATCTTTTCCAGGGAGATTTCAACAAAACCACATTGTGCACACATTACAAAGGCATGGCTGTGGAAGAAGAGGGCGCGTCCCTTCTGTCCCCAATAGAGAACGTGTGGAGAATTTTGGCGAAAATATAACAATGACGACCTTGTACTGTTCCACACCTTCAGACCTGTTTGCAGGAAGAACGGGACAAAACACCGGAAACGCTTCATCGCTTGGTGTCTTCAGTCCCTAAACATCTTTAAAAAGTGTTGTGAGAAGGAATGGCAACATTATAAAAGTGAAAAATGCTTCACCGTCCCAATTTTTTTGAAACGTGTTCCAAGAGTCAAAACTGAAATGTGTATTTATTTATTTTTTAAAAATTAATTAATGCGGTCAAGCATCAAATAACGTGCTGTTGTATTGTTTTGAGAGTAATACAGGTCAGATTATTTACAAATCATTGTTTGCGGTTTTAATTTAAATTTCAGCTTCAACATACCGTCCCAACGGTTTCTGATTTGATGCTGTATTTTGCATATACTGTATTTATACGTATATATGTTTTATAAAAACAGTATTACAATGTATAATCGTGCGTATTAATATTTAAAATGGTATATAAAAAAGGACAAAACTTCACAATTTCTGTTTATAAACTGTAAATTCCGTCTGTGCTTATATTTGGCGAGGGCTTGGAGAAAGAAAATTGGGGAAATCATTTTTAAAAAAAAAAAAAAAGCGTTTGATTTCACTGATTCTACGAAAGCAAGCAGTTTTAAAGCAGCAACTCATTTCCTGCTGATGTTGTGTCAGCTTATTTTATCTTTACATTACACGACCTGTAAAGCTTAAAATATTCAGCAATACTTTGAAATAAGGTGCGGTCTGTACAATTCCTTCCTGTGTGCGCGCGCGTGTGTGTGTTTATATTTTGATGAAGATCAAATGATCACAACCCATTTTCACATTTGATGGGTTCCAATGAATTGAAGTGCATTTTTATAAAAACTAGTTTGTATTTAAAAAAAAAAAATGTTTAGTGATATTAATATTAGTGATAGTGATGTCTGTGAAAAGTCTTCACACAGATAGTAAGACAGATGTGTACAGTGTGTGTGTGTGTGTGTGTGTGTACTCACGGCTGACAGAGTTTGACAAGGTCATGGTCGGTGGTGGATGGGGGCAGGCCGCGGATGTAGAGGTTGGTTTTGCTGAGTTGCTCCCATCCGGTTGTGCTGCTGTTGCTGCTGCTGTTATTGGTGCTGCTATTGGTGCTTGGGCTGGGCGGAGCCATTGGAAGTGTGGGCGGAGCAACCGGAGGCTAAGGACACAAATTAAAAAAAAATAATAATAATTGAAGAGCGAATGAAAGAAGAAGCGAGCTTGCTTTTATTAAACATGACTCGAAAACACAATACGTTTTGGGGGTTTTTTTTCTTCCAACTTCTTTGAAATCTCTCATCACTCATCCCTTCAATCCCTGTGCGAACAAAAATCTCTCATGTGCACTGGACCGAACCGAGCATACTACACGCTCGCCCCACCTCATCCTCCCAGTCGTGCTGCTGCGTGTTGAAACAAGCAAATCACTTAACCATGGTGCTGCCCGTCACGCCTCTGCGGTGCTGGTTAGCGCGTCGATTGCAGACTCAGGTTCTGCATGGGCTCACTCACATCTCCACCTGCCTGCCATCTAATCAGTAACCACAGATCCTCCGTTCGGTTATGCACCATCAGACGTACCTGCCCGAGCAGGCCTTCAGCTCTGATATCTGTCCAATCTACCGGTTTCGCATAGCAGAACCGAACGGTGGAGGATTATTTCTCCTCGCTGAACTCTGGGGACAGGAATTTATCCCTTTATATTAGATTATTTTAGCTGCTTATGAAAGAATGAGATTTAAAGCCAAATCTCTGCAGCCTGTAATCCTGTCAGATTAGTGCCAATATCACCAGAAATCATCTTCTCAATATGGTCACATGGTTGCAAAGTCCACTAAATAAAATCCACTAATAATAGTCAGTACGTCGGTGAAACTTAAACTCCCAGGCCTCTCACGCATAACGATATACTTTTTATAGTCACTACACTATACAGTAGTTATGAAATAACACACTTTAATAATAAAAGGTGTAAATCAGTTCAAATAAGAAACGGGTGGCTTCAAATCGTGTCCTACAACAAAATTTGCATGAAACCAAATGAAATCCAACCACGCCGTGACGTTTACGTTCATACGCGCCGACTGCATCCTTTCTGATTTCCTGCTCATCGGTTTTAACGTTTGAAACAATACGATGACCTCGATCGAGACGACGTCTGTCATACGCAGCAAGTATCTCAACAAAAACAAGTCAAGGTTATTTGTATAGCGTTTTTACCAATAGACAGACATTGTTACAAAGCAGCTTTACAGAAATGTAAAGGCTTTAAACATGAGCTAATTTTATCCCTAACCTATCCCCAACGATTATGGCGGCAAGGAAAAAAAAAAAAAAACTCCCTCAGATGACATGAGGAAGAAACCTCGAGAGGAACCCGACTCAAAAGGGAACCCATCCTCATTTGGGTGAGAACAGATAACGTTATTATAAATAGCTTGCTTCTGTAGAGTTACAAAGTATAAACACACTAGAAGTTTCGGTTTGAGCTTCTCCAAAGTCTCCTTGCATGTTCACTACTACTACTAACAACAAGCGTCTGTTGTAAAGAACGGTGAAGAAAATGGCCAATCGGTCCAGTTCGCTAACAGACACGACAAAACTTTGGGTCTGTTTTAATAAAGCGTGCATGGAAAATGAATCACCTTTCCACCAGAATGTGCCTGAGGAACAAACCGCAAACCAAACTGCTGGAGAAAATATCTAAAGTGCACCAGTTTTACAACCCGACATCACAGCAGAGTTGAGTCACAGCAGAAACATCTCCTCTGACCACTAAATTCGTTCACACTGGAGCTAGTCGGGATGACTAATACAGAATCAACAGCTGGTGTTAACAAAAAAAAAAAAAGGGGGGGGGGGGAGAGTTCTGGTTTTTTTGGAAAGGTCACATGACAAGGCTGAGAATGAGGACACAGGAAGTACAGGCCTCGCCCTCACCGCAGAGTATAGTGACTGCGGCTCACGTCAGTGAATCACTTCCTGTTTCTGGCTCGTTCATTAAAACAGCTCGAGTTCTGCTCGCCCCTCTCGGTACGCATAAAATGGCTGCCTATAAAACACCACCAGACAGGCATTAAAGGAACAAGAACATAATAAAGTGACGGAAAAGCCAAGTAGTGTGAATTACAGCTGTTGCCATGAAGTGATGTTAAACTCCAGCTGCATGCGTTCTCATGGATGTGTGTGTATGTGCATACATGTGTGTGTGTGTGTGGACCACAGTTCATTTAAAAAAAAAAAGCCACCTAACAAGTGTACTAAAGGGGTAAGGGTAAGTGTGTGTGTGTGTGTGTGTGTGTGTGTGTGTGTGTGTGTGTGTCCTCCAGCTCCCTCACACACTCACCCACATCTGCTTGAGTGGCTCATGAACTCGCAGCCCCCCACACACGTGCACGCTCAGGTGAGCCTGGACACGGAGTGCAAAGCTCATTACTCCGGTCATTTGATCAAGCTGAAGAGGTCAAGGTATGCACGTGGGGCAATGTGTTTCAGCTCAACATGAAAGGAGTAAGAGAATACACGGAGGCCTCTAAAGGCCACTGAGGAACACGGTGAATATGAGGCACCAAGGGGACTCGAACATAAGGGACCATTTTGTCAGAAAACGCACTTTGAAAGCTTCTCCAGGAGAGACCTTGTTTAAAGCAGCGGCAAAATAATTCGCCCTTTCCTTCGCTATATATTGTCTCCAAGTCAAAAGCATAATGCAACGTAAAGCGGCGTTTCAAACGTCCGTTCGTTCGTGAGTGTATACAGTAAGCTCTGCGAGAGACACAGAGAGAGGTGGGGATTGGGAGGAGGAGGCATGAAGAAAAGCACAGAACGAAAGATCGGATTCAATTTCCGGGCCATCTTTCAAGCGTTGGTGGTGTCCCCTGGGTCCCGTGCTATGTGCTGCAGTCATCCTGCGCCATATGGTTCCTATAAACTGTGAAATCCTGGAGTTCTGCTAACCTCTGCTACCAATGATCCGAGCCGAGTTACGCAAGAACACATGCAAATGTCTGCACAAAGGTGTCTAGGCAATAGTGGGATCTCGATAACTATTTCAATAAGCTTGGAGTCGAAATATCGATAATTCTTCTCAAAGGTTATTAAATATCATCATGAAAGAGAGAGAGAGAGAGAGAGAGAGACCAAGCAAGTTCATATTCAGTCTGAACTACTGCCCTTTGGTAATCTTGCTTTATCTAGGCCACGCCCAACTTCTGTTACATACTGTACAAGCTCATAAATATTCATGAGCACATCCAGGATTTTCCTGACACAAGTTGCCATGGGAAACTCTCCAGGTCACATCCTTCATCTGTTCGACTCCTGAATCGATTCTCGTTAACAGCTTTGTTTTCAAACTCTTCGCAAATCAAACGCCTCAAAATGACCGCCAGGTCATGTTCAATAAGCACTTTAAAGAAAAAAAAAATAAATATACAAAAGGCGGAGGGGGAAAAAAAACAAAACAAAAAAGAGCCTTTCTGTGAAGTGACTGAAAACGGTGCTGATTCGATACTGATTCCTTTTTTTTTTTAAATCCTAATTTGATTAGTAATCCTAACAACGCCGCGAATTGACGCTTTCCTGACTCAATCGTGCTGAAGTTGTTGAAAGTTTAACACTCCTAAACCTAGAATAATACACGAGTTAAAAGAGCTGAGCCGAATAGGAGAGGATTCATTTCCGACACTCGGTTCATGAATCATACTCAGGGATGAATCGGTTCATCCGTGTATTAGGAACGAACTGTATTGAAGTCCATTCGTGGGTCAAATGAGGGGAGAAATAAATAAATAATAAATAAATAATGAATAAATCTCTAACCCTGGACCCTGTTTACCTCAAAAAAACAAACAAACAAAGTGAAATAGATGGAATATAACCGCCTGCTGTGTAACCTAACAGCCTTGTGGGCATGTTTGTTGTCCTGGGCCTGTCCAGCATCACAGCTATTATTATTATTATTATTATTATTTACCTGTTTTCGATAAGGTGTCCTCACTGGATTGGTGGTGTTTGCAAAAATCATGGTTAATATTCCTTCGCACTTGTTTCCGAGCTGAATAAAAGAATATGTCCGTATAATTAATAAAAAAAAATATTAAAAAAATAATAAAAATAAAAGTGCAGTGGTTTATCAGGCTTCAGAGGAGCTGCAATTCTTCCACATTGCACTGTCGGAGTGTCGCGCGCTCACGAGAAAACAAACAACTAACCGGTATTGTGAAGGGTCGGCTCGACGTGCCAACCAAAAATATAATAAAAACACGAGCAATAATAATAATATTTCTGTGTAAAATGGCTTTTTCCAACCTCGGCCCGTCCAACCAGTTTCGGTAAATCGCCTGCTTCATTGATCTCGGCTGTGTTGCCCGCAGGAAAGCCCCACCCACTGTGGGCCGGCCCATTCGTCACTCGGGCTGTGGGGGTGGATCAGCCGCGCGCACATCAGCTCCGGGCTCTTCTCCGGGAGTCGAATGATTTATCAGCGATACCACAAGGCGTTAAAACCCCGGTTAATCGACCCCGAGTGCGGAGTAGCGACTAAGACGTCAAATACACGCTTTGTACCGAGACATAATGGTTTGTTCCAACCCTACCGAGCTCTTGGTTGCTTCCAGCACGCATACCACACATTCCACAACCTGACCATCACATCCTATCCACAATACAGGCACAGAAAAGCGCCCCAGGCCACCAGGACTGTCCCAGGCCGAGCTGTGAAGGGGCTCCATCACCTCACAAGAGCTTAAAACACCTTTTGTATCACATCATATAACTCTGAACTGTCATTTGTACTGTAGGCAGCAGAAGACACACGTTAAAGTCCGCTCATGAAGTCAGGAATTCACGATGAGGTCCAGTTAGCAAAACCTACACTAGAGGAAAACAACCAGAACTTGTGATGGTGTGAAAACAAATCATCTTCAACCTTATTACACTGATTTAAATAAGCAAATAGGTCATTGTGGCGGCACGGTGGTGTCGCCTCACAGCAAGAAGGTCCGGGTTCGAGCCCTGTGTCCGCATGGGTGTGCTCCACCACCGTAGGTGTGAATCTATGTAGGTCTGTGTCTATGTGTCAGCCCTGTGATGACCTGGCGACTTGTCCAGGGTGTACCCCGCCTTTCGCCCGGAGTCAGC
>JAODLJ010000007.1:45822461-45832540 GCA_027576115.1 Cathorops melanopus
GTTAGCTACTGACGAGATGGGCTCTGCTATCTCTCCTCGCGCTTAAATCCGAACTTCCTTCCCGTGGGCGGTCGCAAGCCAAGGTGGGCAAGGCCATGAATACTAATTTACGAAGTGACGTAAGATCGTATGGCTTTTTCAGATCCGCTCGTTTTTCCATCTATTTTCTTTCATAAGCTAATACAGGGAATAGGGTAAAATTACATTTTCACATGCAACATGCATATGCAACTCGGAGTGAGCTATGGTATTTCAAAAAGAGCCAGTATTAAACGTTTTTTGTGGAAGGGCACCTTTAAATCAATTAATAAAAGCCGTGTTCGGTCTGCAGAGTGAACCAACTCAGAATCACAAAGTTCTCATTTTATACTGTCTAAAAAAAACAACACAGTGTATACAAATAATCTCACTGGTTAACATGTCACGTCATACCACTTCAACATTTTCTATTGGGCAGTACATCTCACACTTCTCATATTTTCTATCAACCGAGCCAAATTTTCCAGTATGAATGGTCAATTCAGGAAGAATCAAAACATATGATAAGAAGTGATACATCATGAACAACACAGCATTCAGAGTGTACAATACGTGATTCAAAATGACTGGAGTCAAATCAGGTTAAAGATTGATACAGGCTACAGGTGCAAATGAGTACAACACTTGCAAGGGGACAAACGTGGCCTTGGCCAGTCTACCACAACATAGGATTTAAAAAAGTGTTGCACATTGTAACTGTAGAGCTTGTGCTGTAACAATAGCCAATTCAAACTGAACAATTGCTCGATTTAACATGGCCTTGCCTAGCTCATTGCAACATATGAGAACACTGCAGGTACTGGAATTAGAATAATACACCTTTTGAATAGGCTTGTGATTTAGCAGAAAACAACCTTTAAGTATAAGTAATCTTAATGTCTGTATTGTATTTTACTATAATTATGATCATTCATATAAATAAGTGTATTATTACTTTAATCAAATCAACTTCATTTACTCTTTACTGAAAATCAACATACTTGGCTTTGAATCAATATATAAATCATCATAAACCACATTACTGCTTATGTGATTACATCAAGGTGTGTGTGGTTATATCTGAATCAAAATAGAATCATCATAAACCAAATTATTGTTTATATGATGATATCAAGACGTGTACATGTATTACCGGTCCCAGACTGGCTGTCTGAAATGAGTGACAGGATTAAGAGACAGCCGGACACAGGCTTTGTGTTAGATGTTCTGATGAATTCTTTCATTTTCTTTGCTTTTTCTTTCCTTAACTATATCTCATTTTCAATCATCAGTCCATTCATCAATGCATAGCCTAAACACAGGCACAATCTCTGTTACTGACCTTCAACCTTGGATATACAAAGAAAATAATAAACTGGAATTTCTATGGCTCGTTACCAGTATCTTGTGTCTTGTTTCTTAACATCTTCCTTTCACTAACTTAACTTTCACATAACACCAATAGTGTCATCACATCAAAGCATCAATCAGTAACATTACACCCATTCAAATAACTGAATAGTAAATACACTTCCATTAGTGAATATAAAATATTCAAATAAGAATGTATAACTCATCAGTAAGAAATGCTTTTAACCTTAGACAGTAAGTTTTCAGAACATTACGCTGCCATCATTTCATGCATTTCAGCTGATCGTGCATGGTGTGCATGTAAATTCATGGGAGACGCCATCTTAGAACTATGACACACCCTCTAATTACTTGGTGCACAAATGGCACGATAAACATTACATTTTTGGCATTCCAACTTGTTTAACTTGTACAACAGCAGCTACATTCCTGCAGATTACAGTGATTACTTCAAAATTATTCTCTCGTTCACTTTAGCAGAACTGGATTCATTTCAAGCATTAGCATCCAATCGCAGGAGACTAATATTCACAGAAGTTCCAAAAATAATAACTACACAAAAGTAATATTCCCCCTACAACGATCTCTGCATCTTTCTAAATGCCTTAACAGTTACCCAAGGTACCCTAAATGTCATATTTCATGAGATTACCCACCTGAAATGAGTGACAGGATTAAGAGGCAGCCAGACACAGGTTTGTGTGTTAGATGTTCTGACGAATTCTTTAATTTGCTTCGCTTTTCACCGTCAGAACCAAAGGCTTCTCCCCATCACTACTGGCATAGTGCCATCTACAGGTGTGGCATGTAACGAGCACAGAAAAGCTTAAATCTCATTGAAAAGGGTATTAGACTGTTAGTCATACTAAGTTAGGAAGGAAATCAAAATAATAATAAAAAAAATATAGGGGTGTCTTATTCTATTCTGATTAATTACCAGCCCACTACACATGGTTACATATGTGTGGTTACATTAGATTCAAGATTCTTTTATTGTCACTGCACCCTACAGTACAGTGAAATTGAAGCACGCAATCCAGTCAGTGTAAGGGTATAAAATCACCACAACCCAATCGCTCTGATTGGCATTTGGGCTGCGCATGAACATTGTGCTACGCACTTCCTGGTTCCTGAGTTGTTTGCGACAAGACTTTTTTTTTTTTTTTCCCACAAGTGTTGGCATTAATTAATCTTTTTTAAACTTTTTTCTACAAATAATTTTCCAGTATCCTCTTCATTTTTAGTGTACTGTTGCTTTCCTTTCTCCATTTTTTTTTTTCCTCTCTCTTTTTTCAGAAGAGTGCTGAGACCGGAAGCTTTCTTTTTCTTTTTTTTTTTCTCCTCCTGTGTAAAGACCACAAGCGGAGGCCATCCATATCGGATCTGTTTTAATATCAACAGATCTTCGATTAAGGTACGTTAATCTTTTCATCATGGCACACCTTAAGCCTGTTCAGTGTGCTGAGTCACGCTTCCTCCGTGCTCTGAAAACAGTGTGGGATTTATAGATAATTGGGCTAATTTTGAGGGCACTGCTGGCCTGTTAGGGCGGGACAGTATCCATCCCACTCAGGAAGGTGCTGCTCTCATTTCTTGCAGCAAAGCTCATAGCTCTTCTGGGCCATGACTGATCTGCTGCAGTATAGCCTGCTTCAAGTCCATGTACTCCAGCATGATGGTGGCTGGGAGCTGCCTAGCCATGAGCTGGGCTTCCCCCGCAATAGGCTTGCCATTCACTGTGAGGTTGGCTTTGAGCTTGCCTCTGCAACACGCTCAAAGAGCTCAAGGGAAGGCTTCTGGGTTGTCGTACGGCCCCATCTTGACCACCTGAACAGGAACACTGGCCGCAGGAATGACCGTTGGAGTACCCATTAACTGGACTAGGCTCTGGTTCACCTCTCAGTCCTCTGCTTGCACCTTGAGCAGGGTCTGGAAGCGCTGCCCCGTTCGATGGAGAGCGCAATGAGGTCTTGGTGCTGGCAGTGGAGGTTGTTGGTGAGTGTCTGGACGAGCTCCCTGACTAGTTTGAACTCTATGACAGCATTTGTTCCTCACTTTCAAGTTTTGGCACCAATGTAGCAGTTTTTATGCTGGGGCAATGAGGAACTGGGAGATGGGCATGACAGTTCAAGGTGTGTTATTATTTCCATTTTATTTTCACTTTTTAGTGACTGCACACACACACACACACACACACACACACAACATGCATTGGGGATCACAGCTTCCTCTTTCTCTCCTTATTGGTCATTTGAAAGACACACTTTAATATACAGCAAATAATTAGACACAGGTGTAACTCATCATGTTACCTGCTGGTTTAACCTGACCACTCACTGTTCACAGCCAACGTTTGACCATGCCCTCACTGCCACACTCTTTTTCTGGTCTCTGATTTTCACATGAGGGATGTTTTGTGATGTTTACAAAATGGATCCTTTCCATGTTGTCAAACAGTCATTCTTATTCTTTTGACTGCTCCCGTTAGGGGTCGCTAGAATGGATCTGTTCCACATATTTGACTTACTGCAGGGTTAGACTAAAACGGAGGTAGTAAGATACAAGAAAGCTTAAATGTCAGTAAACTCAAGTCACATGTGAACTGAGTAGAAACCGTACCAGGTTCATCAATTTCATGAAGTTCATGAGTTTCAGTTCATCAAAAGTCTTTTTGCCCATGGTCTACCTGATTCTTCAGTTATCTTATTTCTGATGAAGTCATCCAGAAAGATTTACAAGACTGTGTAATCCTTGCATTGATGTACATAGAATTCAGCATATTCCATGTTGTGGGTTGAAATCCTACATTTGGGATTCCTTGTAGGTGGTGATTTGCAAGTTGTAATAATATTATTTCCCACCTTGAGAAGTTTGATGTGCAAAGTGAGAAAAATAAAACATGCAAGGATGTCTTGTTTGCTCTGTCAGAGCATATAAAGCAAATAAAAAAATGTACTTCGACAGGATTAGCGGCTACAGATAATGGATGGATGGATGTACTTCAACTGTATTTTTACAGTTACAGGCCTGAGTGGCTATTGGTTCTGGTCTACTGTAGTGAACTTCAAAGATTCATGCAATATTTTTGACTGAAATTGAATCTCATCAAAAAGAGTGGACAACAGTGTTTAGCTTAGCAACAAGCTAACTGGCTAACATTAGAGATAGCCCTAACATTAAACCTTCTCAAAACAGCAATTAGTATGGTGCTATAGATTTAACCAAGCACTGTGTCTAAGAGATGCATTTTACCATCAAGCAACAAGATGATTGTCATTGAGTGTCCTATACCTGTGACTATAAGTTCTGTTCATTTCTATTTGCTGTATATTGTACATTTGTATTTTAAACAATTAACCCCTTTATTACTCTTTCTCTAATTTAAATTTTAATATATTAGCCATATTTTGAAAGTGTGCGCTGAGGCTAATACTTGCAAGTTTACATATAGACTGTCAGTAATGCTGTCAAACGTGACAGTCCAAACTCAACTACAAACATGGCCACTCAGAACTACAACACCCACGAACCACAGCACCCTCTATCACCTGTTTATTAAATACACCTGTCATGCATTTGCTGGTGCATCAGGCCCTGCTATATAAACACCTCTCCCACTCTCGCTCGATGCGAAGTATCATTTAGTGTTCATTACTGTCACACCGAGCCTTTATTCTACTGCCTGTTTTATTATATTCTCGACCCTCACTCTCATATCTTTCTTGTTATTCTCTAGCCCTATCTGCATTGCCCCGTCTACTGATTGATCAACCCTCGCCTGTCCCACGACCTTGATTCTAGTCTTGCGTTTTGGCTTTGTTTCCAGTTTGCTTTCTCCACTCTCCCCTGTACATACATCCATAAGTGCCTGCACCCTGACACTCACTTTCTTCTGTTGTCTGTCAGGTCCAATCACAGCAGCTGTACCAGTGTCTCCATGACAATGTTTCACTCAAGCTACTTAAGCAATCATCCAGTCATTTGCCAGGTTAGATTGGTGTGCAGAAAAACATTCAGACCCTTTTTATTTGAGCTTTTAGCTACATTTTTCATGCAGAAAGAGCAAAAATGGTGTGCTTACAATTATGTAACAGCAAGAAGAGAAAAGTTGATTGGGAAAACCAAGCGTTTAAGACTGAGTGGACTGAAAAATATGTGTTTGTATTTCCTGAGGGAAGCACAAAACCAGTGTACTTAATTTGTAAAAAGATGATCACCATTGTGAAGCGTGGCAATATGAAATACCATTATGACACCAATCATGCACATTTTAAACAAAATTATCCCCAGACCACAGAGGTATGAACCACAAAACTAAACCATCTGAAATCATCATATCAATCTACAACTAGGATCACACCAGAGGGGAACTGTCAGGGCCTTCTAGGACTTCAGAGAAGGCCCAAACATATCAGCATTTCAAATGTTATATTCAATTTCTTTAATTCTTTAATTTATTCCATTCTTTCATAATTTCATTATAATGATTCTCTTCTAATTCTAATTTGGCCTCATTTTCTATCAAATTTGCTTCATAAACGAAAGAGTTACTGTCCTGAAAACATTAAAATAGACTTATCCAATGAGATTTTTTTATTTGTTGTCTCTAGGCTGAGAAGAGTTTAGAGCTGGCTCACTCATTTGTTAGGACTTCATTGCCAGGACAGAAGGCCATGGCAGTGTATGTTTATGTAAGAAGTGACAGATGAATTAACCAGTCAGATTTTGATTTATAGTAGGAGGGACCAAAAATATATCGCCCTCGGCTTTCTCGAAGGCCAACATGAGCTTAACCATGAGTCAGCGCCATCAGCGCAGCAGTGAAATCACCTTCCAGCTGGTGTAGCGTTCATCAGTCATGTTAGTGAATGCTAATAAAGTGGTTAAGCCAGTGCTATCAAGAGCAAGTAGCACAGGCTAATGACAGAGAAACTAAGGCTGTGTCCAAAATCACTCACTCTCTCACTCACTACTCACTATCTAGGGAATTCTATATAGAAGACTATAATATAGTGAGTTCACTGGTAAAATGAAAAAAAAAACAAACACTTTTGGACACTACTCCGTCACGCTGTTATTTACGTCATTACCATCGCACAATTAAAACGTGTCAGATCAGTCCACTGTTGGGTTTTCAAAATAATAAATGCACATATTTTTGTGATAATTACATATTATACTGAGCATATTTCCCACATTAATATATACAAATTACTTTGTGTCTGCTGCATCTTTCAGTTTTTTTTTACATCACTTTCTTCTTTGCTGCTGCCTTTTATTAAATCAAATGTGAGGCTTTGGATTAATTCCTTGCTCTGCACTGTAACTTTTATTCTTGTATTTTATCTGTTTTATTTTACTTTAGCTTATTTTCTATTCTTTTACTATTTTTAATTGTACTTGAATGTCTGTTTATAATTTGTTTCTTCCTCCGTCCATTCACCCCAACACACTTTTTTTTTTTTCTTTCAGCACAACAGCAATGCATGATGGTATATATTGCTTGGTTAGTGACCATCGGTTTTACACTACTTTTCACAATGCACTATGGGATACTATGAGTCCACTATATAGGGCGTAATAATTCTCACTATACATTCGGACAGCACTACAAAATGGCAAACTCACTATATAGTCCACTATATAGTGAGTAGGGAGTGATTTCAGACAAAGGGTAAGATTTCTGTCTCCAGACTCTTCTTCTACCGGTATGCACATTCTCCACAGTATTTTTCACTGAGATTTAAGTATTCACTTCCCTGTGTAATTTACTTAGTTACTTTTAAAATCAACAACAGCACCACACACAACAGAGCAACCTGGCAGCCTGCCACTAATCCCTTGCAAAATCCTTTGCTTTTTTTGGTGTCTGGCTAAGTTTTGGCTGAGCTGAAGTCCCAGCTCTAATAGTAACGGTTTGCCACTGGATAATACAATAGTTAAATCAGTGACACGGCAGGAGCGGCCAATTGAGGCCTCGCTAAGAGTGCCATTGGCCTTGGGTAAACACAAAAAAATCCTTCTCTGATGCAGAAATAATCAAAGATTGTATGGGTGAAGTGATGGATGCCATGCTTGAAGGAAAACAAAAGGATGAAATTATACAGAAAGGAAACCAAATATCCTGTTCAGATTCCGCTGCAGCAAGACGAAGTGAAAAGGCAAAATTCATTTCACTGGCTGTGGGTGAATCTACAGACAATACACAGATGATAGTCTTTGTTGGATTTTTTTTTTTGATGAAAAAAAGGAGAAATTTTTTTTGAAGATGTGTTAAGTCTCACAAACTTATATGGGCACACAAGAAAGAAGGATATTTATGAAGGGAAGCCATTACCTAATGGTTAGAGAAGTAGGTTGGGACCAAAATGTTGTTGGTTTGATTGCCTGGACCAGCAGGAATACTGGGTATGTTATATGTCACTCTGGATAAAAGCATCTGCTAAATGCCTGTAATGTAATGCAATGTAATGAAGTAATAATGCACATGCTGAGTGACAGAGGGATAAACCTGAAGCATGCTGTGTCCATTGCTACTGATGGAGCTCCATCCATGATTGGGAGAGAGAGGGGATTAATGCCATGTTTGAAAGCTCACCACCCTGACCTGATAGCATACCACTGCATAATCCACCAGACAGTTTTGTATGCCAGTCTTGGAGAAAGGTACTCAGAAGTCATGACAACATGAAGAGACTTATGAACTATTTGAAAGCATTGCATGTACTACAGCATCGCTTGTGACAGAGGTCAGTGCAACTTTTGATGATTTGCTCCTTCACACCAATGTCTAGTGGCTCAGTAAAGGAATGTTTTTGGGCCATTCAGAAAGAGCTGGAAATTTTTCTGTTGCATCAAAAGACTGCAAAAGATAAAGAATTTGTGGATTTCATGCAGAATGAAAAGAAAATGGAGGTGATTGCACTGCTGACTGATATAAGGTCCCATCTCAATGATCTAAATGTGAAGCTCCAGGGCTGAATCAATACAATGTGTGACCTTAAGACAGCAAGCCGTGATTTCCAGAGGAAGCTGAAGGTTTTCGAATGTGATTACAGGAGAGCCTGCTTCACTTCCCAAAGCTTTTGGAACAAAACAAGATCAACTGTGAGCTACTGCTCACTTACGTATCCCCCCCGCTCTAGCTTATATCAGAATGCAAACAATCGAAGGAATAGGACACTTATTATGAATGTTGACTTCAACAAATAAATAACCCTGAAGCAAGTAAGTAAAGAGCAGTGTCTCTCCCCATGGATTTCAAATAACATCCTGGTAAACTGTCATTTTGAAATAGCATTTGGCTTCTTGAAATCGCGTTAAAATCCACCCTATATTTTTTGTAAATACATTCAGTTGGTAAACAGGAAATCAACGTGCGATAGACCTGAAAATGGTATTCATGGTATAGAACCCCAAGCTGAAGTTTGGTACCAAGTAGCAAGTGGCTATGATTTGTGGTTGCTGAGAAAAAGGGTGTTTCAGATCGACGGAAATACGGAGATACGGACGGACTGGCAGAGGTAAAAAATCAGTATACCCCCCTCCTTTGGAGTGGGGATAATATATAGACACTCCCTAAAAGCGGAGCTCCCATCTGTTTTTCAAAGTGTATGAGTGGTGGTACACGTACACGTACACGGACAAACCAAAAAAAATCAACTTGATGGGTTGACCATTTTTTCTTAGGTACCTGTACCTATGGTGCGCCGCTCGTGCGGGCCGAGCACCGCTATAATAAAAATATTTCAGAAATGCATCTGAAGAAACAAGAGGAGTATATGCGACTTTTCAGCGTTATGTTATATGAATAAAAATATTAATATTAATATTTTATTTATATAAAGCAATGCATTTTTAAAGTTAAAAGCTGCTGATGGTGAAATTCAGCCAGTAATATCACCTAAGCCACATTATAGCTTATAACATTCAAAACACAAACAGCAAGAATAATTATACCAAGCGTTCTGTGTATGTGTGTGCTCGTTGCTCAAGTGTGTGCATATGTATGTGTGTGTTCACTGCTATAGATGGGTTAAATGCAGAGGAGGAATTTTGCTGTGCTCTATTGTACATGTGACAAAGCCTTCTTCTTCTTCTTCATTCATTCATTCATGCACAAAACATCTATTCAGTGAGCACTTCTCTAACATGATCCATGCTGTTTGCTATCCATATAAGACCAATCAGTAGTCAAAATGCAAAGGATTACCACTATTAATTACGATACAAAAAGGGATGGAAAAGAAAAAGCATATTATTTGACTCTGACAAGCAGGGCTAATGTTGGCGAAGTAGACTAAAATGTCAATAAAAGTACATGCCTGGTTTCTTGAGGAAGACTCTGGATGATTCATGCAGCGCAGTGAAAAGAAAAAGTGTATTTCTCAAAATTATGTTGAAAGTTATTCCCCAAACACCTGAATAGCCTTTCCAACTTTACCTAATGAATTTAAGGTGAGAGTAACTGATGTCAACTCTAAATATTTATTATGAGTGAAGGTTACGCACATCAGAAGAAAACTAACACTCTGCTTCAATGGTGCAAAATATAAACTATTCATTCATCACATTACTGTTGTCTTCTTTCCTAGCTTTATATACCGTATACACACAGTGGTGCTTGAAAGTTTGTGAACCCTTAGAATTTTCTATATTTCTGCATAAATATGACCTAAAACATCATCAGA
>JAODLJ010000007.1:46431557-46441639 GCA_027576115.1 Cathorops melanopus
CATTGATTTCTATATAGACATTTGAAATATGACCTTTTATCTTATGATAAATACAAAGACACTGGATGGTAAAGTTAACCACAGGTGATTTATAACCTCGTCAAAGGTGGGACATTCATGTCCTGGTTACACCTTTACTCTCGTGAACATTTGCAAATTTATCATACATACCACAATTTGATTATCTTTTTCTCTTTACACAAAGATCAGTGGCCCTAAAGGTTCATAAAACTACCATCCTTTCAAAGCTATTGTAATTCTTATATTTCAGTATTCACTATGGCTAAGATGTAACTGAAATGTCATGACATGAAATTGACCCATTTACAAAATACTGTCAAATGTGACCAACATTACAAAGCTCCAGTTCCATGCTTTCTTGTAACAGTATTTCTTATGTATGCAATGACAAGTTTGAGCAATTGGTGTAGAGATGTATGCAGATTATAACTAAATTTGATGTAAATTCAAAATTCTCTCACCAAGAGCTTCTTTATATAGACAAGCAAAGAGTATCATTAGAAAGGTCAAGTCATTCGTGTGATACAATTCACCTTGTTGTGATGAATACTTCGTGAGCAATCCCACCAAGAAAAGGGGATGTAAATTCGGAAGCCATTTGCATCAATCGGGTTCATAGGGAAACATTTTCTCATAGGAAACATGTAATCCTCTGTATACCCTGTTAGATTCATCACCTTGCAAATGTTTAATATGCCAACAAGTTGGCGAGTGGTTTACAACGTCATGTTACCAAAACACTTAAAAGCTAGATATTAATTGCATGCATCACTTACGTATGTGGCATGTGTAGCTGGGAGCTTTCTCTCTACGCACACGTGTCCTTGTTTGTGCTTGGCTGCTGAAAAGAGGGGATGGGGAGGGTGGTGTTGATGCAGTCCAGCACAAGCAAGCAGCAATTGTAATGTAGTCTGCAGACTGTAGCAGGCTCAACTTCACCTCAAGGTCAACTCCTTGTGAGAAGAATACACATCAAGCTATTTGAGCCAGAGTACACAGCAAGTCTCATCAACAACTGCTGATAAAGATACACCAAAAGCATTGAAGGCCCTATGGAATATAAACAGTGATTTACTGCACAATTTCTGAGATAAGCACAAAAATTAGATTGAAAGTTTTATAGTCAAGAAGAGAGGAAGTGACTTCATCTCATTTATTTCATTCTGTCCCTCCACAAAATCACAACCTCATTTAAAACAATATTCCTAACCCAGTGGTTTCTTCATATGCTCAATATTTATTACAAGATGTATATATTACCTTTAAGTAATTGATCATTTGGACAACAGTACTAAACAGGAATAAGTGAGTTTTACTAAACAAATAATGTTTTTAAATTTTTATAATTTGTTAAAAAACTTAATTTGTATAGTAATTTTAACAATAGACATTGTTGCAAAGCACCTTTACAGAAAAATAAATTTTAAACAAGGAAAAACTCCTTGAGATTGTCAGGGTGCAGGCACAGGGGAGGGCAGGAGAAGCAAACCGTAGACAGAGCCAAAACAGCAGACCAGAAGCATAGTCAAAGAAATGGGCAGAGGTCAGTCGATTGGCAAACTGGATTATGAAGACGAGACTAAGAGACATGGTCAAGATAAACAAACAGTCAACTACTAGAAGGCAGGCAAACTGTAAACAGCTTGATAACAGAAAATAACCCCTGAACAATGTTTCACAGCAAATAAGTGTGAGTGTGGTGTTTACCGGTATATAGAGTTGTTGATAATGATAATGAGAGACAGATGCATTTAATAAGCTGGAGACAGAGGGCACTGTTGGTTCTTGGGAGTTGTAGTTTGTGGCAGCCATTTTTGAATGCTGTTTCAATCTTGTGCTCTCAATGCTGTTACAGACAGAGAAGACATGAGGAAGAAACCCTGAGAGGAACCAGATTCAAAGGGAACCAATCTTCGTTTGGGTGACAGTGTGAGATTATGAATTACTTGCTTTGATAACTGTCTTATGTAGTCACAAAGTATAATTGTGTAACCAGCAAATTCATTATAGTTTTCACATGAAGTCTATTTTGTTGATGTTATCAACTCTTCAGTGATGGATATTTGAGTGCAAAACTGTGCAGGACAACTGCAGTTGTACAGTAGTCCAAAGCCATTGTAACTAAACTGTTTGTATTAAGTTTTCGAAAGCCATCTCTGAAGTGTATCTTTAGACAGTCCAATACATCTTCATGGTTGACTTGATTAACATAATTGCAGCAAGTGTGTGTGGACACTAGTGTTTTACTGAGAGATACAACATTCGTATTTTTCATACAAACTATATCTGGGACCTGAGTAACATTTTCCAGATCTTCACTAGTGAGGATATCGATGACGCCACATCCAATGTTTTCCTGCTCCAAAACTAAGATTGCTTTGATTAACTTGCGTAGTTTTTGTTTGTGGATGTGTCACAATGATAAAGAGAGTTACACATTGGATTGAAGATATGAAGTTGGTTTTCTCATGTTGAAAGATATTTCACTCATTTGCTGCACTCACTCGAGAAATATTTTCACTACTCGAAGATAAACTTCATATCTTCACAGTACTATATAATATCCTCTCTATATACATCAGTAGCACAGTAATGCAGTGGTTACAGTGGTACTTGAAAGTTTGTGAACCCTTTAGAGTTTTCTATATTCCTGCATAAATGACCTAAAACATCAGATTTTCACACAAATGCTGAAATTGGATAAAAAGAACCCAGTTAAACAAATAAGACAAAAATATTATACTTGGTTATTTATTGAGGAAAATGATCCAATATTACATATGAGTGGCAAAACTATGTGAACCTCTAGGATTAGCAGTTAATTTGAAGGTGAACTAATATATATTAGACTTGTATAGAAGTGTCTTTCACTTTCAGAGTGCCCACAGCTAAAAATAGTGAGGCGTCATACAAACGGAGACTACACCAGAACACCAGGAGTTTGTTTGTACCAATGGTTTCACGCTTTACTTGCGATCATCAGCAAACACGTAGCTACAAAATACAGAAAAACTTAACCCATAAAATGTAACTAAACAGAAAGGATTCAGTTATCCAAGAATCACAATCCATCAAAGGCAAGAAACATTTTCACAATAACTCTCATTAACAATTTCCTCATTCAAAACAAACGTATGAGACTTCCTCACAAGCTTAAATATACCCAAAATGAATGGACTGAATGCTCATCAAACACAATAAAATCATATGTAGCTGTGAAATAACATATTCATAATGATAATAGTACACTTCTATAGCTATATAACAAATATAACTCACCAAACATGCTCTAAATGTGCTTTTGGGTTAACAAAACAACTCACTGGGCGCCATCTTGGACTCATCTGCCACCAGGGCTAAATACCCGCCGTGGTGACCTCACTTATCCAACATGGCGGCCAGCGATCAACACCACACAACACTAAAGACCTTAAATAATGTATACATTCAAAACAACGAGTATCTACAAGATGATAAACTTATTTAAACACTTCAAATAAACATAACAAAGATAATTTAAACGCAGATGACAAAAAAAAAACAAAAACAGATCCATCATGCACATGGTGCTTAATATAAAGCATTGTCGGTGTTACAGAAGGCATCATCACAACAGATATTAAATACACATTCTGTATCATGGGTACAAAGCAGCCAAGAACCTAACATTTCTTTTTCTTACCAACCCAGTTGTATCTAAACTTTGTCATATGTGGGCATGCTGAGATGAGTTCACATCTTTTATTAAGAAGTGAAGACTTTTCAGCTAGTGCAATCACAGTGCTTTTTGTCAGACAGAGGTCACATCTCCTAGTACCACATTTATATGGAAAGGCTTTCTGTACCACAGACCACCGGATGTTGATGTCATTAACATTGACGCCCTTATCTCTCAGCTCCCAATAATACTGCGAGAGAATAGTGCTGCTGCGTTTATCAGAATGCTTAAAGGATGTTTTATGGCCTCTATATCTGGTCTTGAAGTCCCTTTCCGTTAGACCATAGTAGTACTTAGCTGAATGGCTTGGAGCAGTGACTGTGGCTTTGTACACACAACACTTTACCTGGCAGTTACCAGGCATTGGGCATTCATTAGGTTTTTGACAATTACATCCACTGCTATGCTCATCTGTTTGTTTATCAGCGTTTAAAACTTTGGCGTTGTGGTTACTAATTATGGCTCCCATATTACTCATGCAACTGTATGATAGTTTGATTGTATTTCGATTGAATATGGAGTGGTACTGATGACCTTTAGGAAAATACAGGTCAATCAATTTCAAGAACTTTCTGCCAATATTAGTTTTGCAGTTCTGGTCATATGGGGGGTTAAACCATATGATATTGCGCTTCCTTCTGCGTTTAATTCTAGCATTTTCAGTAGATGGAGGGGAATCATCATATGTAAGCTTGCTGTTAAAACCACTCCGCCTAAGAGCTTCCTCATATGCGGGCTTAGATCTATCAAACTCTGTTTTGTCACAAGAGATTGACGATAACCTGTCATTAATGTTTTTAGTTATATACTTCAAAACAACAGGAGGATGATTAGATTTGGCATGTATATACAAAGGCTCATTATTAGGCTTTCTATAAGGCCAATATTTCTCGGATGGGAGATCAAAAGTAACATCCAGGAAATCCATACGAGGTAGAAGTATATCCACTGTGATACTGAAGCCGCATGACTTGAATATAGCAATTATATCCTTGCGCGCTCTATCAGCCTGCTTTGGAGTAAGTGACAAAGGTGCTCCTGCACCATCATCTCTATAGAGTCCCATATCATCTTTGGGAAATCGTTGTGCAAGCAAATGAAGCATATAGAGCCCTACAAGCTCACACACTTCAGCTCCATCATGGGAGCCCATAGTGACATCGAATTCAGTACCGTCTTTCTTAATCCAAGTTTCTCCATTATGGAACAGCAGAGACCTCCTAGCATGCATAATTATCTCCTCTTCTTGTGGACTAATTTCTGTTATAGATTTAGCCCATGTGAGAGCTTTAATGAGTGTCTCCTTTGTTATGCTTGGATAAAATGACTCGATGTCAAATTGGATGAATAACCTCTGTTTCTTGTTTGATAAATTTTTATACCAAGCAATAGCAGCAGCAGTATTCTTCCACTGATTTAACTTGGTTATTTCACGAATTTTGTTATTAATTCTTTCCAGTATCTGCTTGCTTACTCGACCCATTTCTGATTTTGCAGGGTTGATTAGTCTACATGTGGGCTTAGCTTCAAAATTTGGTTTATGGTCTTTCAGCGTGATGAACGGCTCCTTCTCTGCATAAACCTCCATTCTGTCAGCCAGTTCTAGTTTCCTTGCTATCAAACTGGTTTCACGATCAATGTCATCTTTGGTATTGGCTGTAGCCTTCTTATAAGTCTTTGTAATACTTTCAGTTTTCATCTTCACATACTGCTCTTTTGGCATAATATACAAATTTGATTATTTATCAGCATGCACATAGATGAAGTTAGATGATTGGATCTCCTTCACATCTTTGCTAAGTTCGCGCTGGAAGGCATTCTTATGGCTCTTGAACTCCAGGTTACATATCAAATCATACATAGCATTCTCAAATGGTTCCAGCAATTTCTTCTGATCTGGGGTCTTGACCGACTTGAAACCATATGTTTCCTTTTGTTTTTTACTCTCAGACTTACTATCAAATATTGTGGCAGTCCATCTCATACGTTTAGCAAACTTTTGGTACTGTTCTATACATCTTTTTTTGAATGTCTTCTTGTTAGTAGTGGGTATGTTTTTCATTGAATATCTGCATTCCTTCCGCTCCATTATGTACAGGTGCGTTGAAATTAACAGACACAGAGGGCTCTAACCAGTTCAAAACTGGGAGGAAATATAGACTTTTGTAGAAGGAATGTCTTTCACTTTCAGAGTGCCCACCGTTAAAAATAGCGAGGCGTCATACAGACAAAGACTACACCGGAACACCAGGAGTTTGTTTGAACCAATGGTTTCAATGGATCTGGGGTTTTTTTGTAATCTTTTGTAATTTGTGTTGAAATTATCTTTGTTACATTTATTTGAAGTATTTAAATAAGTTTATTGTCTTTTAGATACAGTAATCGTTGTTATGTGTTGTTAAGGAGTGTAGGCACCTGCTGGCTGCCATGTTGGATTAGTGACGTCACCACGGCGGTTATTTTGCCCTGGTGGCAGATGAATCCAAGATGGTGCCCAGTGAGTTGCTTTGTTAACCTGAAAGCACATTTAGAGCAATGTGTGGTGAGTTACATTTGTCATATAGCTATAGAAATGTACTATTATCATTATGAAAATGTTATTTCACAGCTACATATGATTTTATTGCGTTTGATGAGCATTCAGTGTGTTAATTTTGGGTACATTTAAGCTTGTTATGAAGTCTCATACGTTTGTTTTGAATGAGGAAATGGTTAATGAGAGTTATTGTGAAAATGTTTCTTGTTTCTGACGGATTGTGATTCTTGAGTAACTGCATGCTTTCTGTTTAGTTACATTTTATGGGTTAAGTTATATCTTTTTCTGTATTTTGTAGCAACGTGTTTGCTGATGATCCTAAGTAAAGTGTGAAACCATTGGTTTAAACAAACTCCTGGTGTTCCGGTGTAGTCTCTGTCCGTATGACGCCTCGCTATTTTTAGCGGTGGGCTCTCTGAAAGTGAAAGACATTCCTTCTACACAAGTCTATATATGTATGTATGTGTAGGTAGATAGATCGAGGATATTACACAGTGGCACGAAGATATGAAGTTTATTTTCAAGTGGTGAGTAGATATATCATGAATGAACGAAGCAAATGAGTAATGTATTTTTCAACACAAAAAGATAAACTTCAAATCTCTGTGCCACCATGTAATGCCATTTATATTATATCGGGGCGGATCCAGGAAAATGGGAAGGGGGCATCAACCCAGTAAGGCTGGGGGTCCGAGGGCCACCAGAGGGCCCAGAAGCTCTGCAGTTTTTAAATGCCCGGAGATGCACTTTGATCTGTCCGAGACATGTTGTAAATGAAATCTCTAAAAGAAGATTACCATATCAAAAATATGTTTTAAACGTAGGAACTTTCAAAACCATTTTATTAGGTCATTGAAAATGATATTGTCAGAGTTGCAGGTATATGCTTCGAACATAATTACAACTGATATATGGTAATATTTATGAAAGTTGCATTGTCATATCATGCATTACCACATGACACACTACAGTGTAGTACACTGACCACAAAATGCCTTATATCAATAAATTATTACTAAGTGCAATCTGAGCTCACTGGGGAATTGTAAGCAGACTGTCACAGGACAGAAAAGTCTGAAATGTTCTCTGCCCATCCAAATTTCAGCCTGTCCAAATGACAGGCCAAAGGCTCGGAACAATGCGGCTGGGGGTCCAGTGCCCTAAGACGGGCCCTGGAAGCTGAAGGGCTTTAGATGCCTGGAGATGGCTTCTCAGCTATTTCCAGGCAAATGTTTTGTGATTTTCAAAGGCCAAATTACGCTCAATGTTAGTCACTAATTACACTACAAATTGAATATAATTTACAAGAAAATGTCAGATGTTTCACGAGAAACATGCTTAAAGTTATACCCAAGAAAACAGTAGCACACACAGGTCAGTTCCATATCTAGAAAAAAGTAGGGTGGGCAAGGATGTTCCAGTTGGTTTCAACTTAGTGGTACTTATATATAGGTATTATAATAACACGCTTGAAGCATTATGCCAACAATGACTATTTTTATACTATGTTTATAATAAGATGAAAATGGTGTATGCTGAATCTGAACACCACTCTCAATCCAAGTCAGTGTGAAGTATTGTTCAATGTTTATCTCCTGTTGTTACCAAGCCATTTACTTTCTGCCTGCCTTTTCACTGTTGACCTTTGTTTACATTTTTCTTGCCCTCATCTCCTAGTCTCTCCTTCGTTATTCTGTTTGCTGATCAACCGACCTCTGCCTGTTTCTCTGACCACGATTCTAATCTACTGATTTGGCTTCATCTACAGTTTGCTTCTCCTGCTCTCCCCTGCGATTGCATCCATAAGTGCCTGCATCCTGACAGGATACTTCGCCATCAATGGATGCAGCAGAGGAGGTGAAGCAGACTGCTCTGAATGTTATGGGGCATCTCTTAGGAGAACACCAGCAGATGCTCCGTGACCTCAACACCAGAATAGTGCAGCTTGCTGCTGTGATGTCGCAGGCCCTCCTAACATGCCCCAAGTCCTCCGTGAGCTCCACAAAGCTCTCTCTTGACCCAAGAAATACACCAGCGATGCTGCCAGTTGTAAGGGATTTCTTTTCCAATGCTCCCCGTATTTCTCATCTCTCGCCGGCATTTCTGAGAAACAGAAAATCGGCAAGTTTCTCACACTGCTGACTGGAAAAGCTCTCCAATGGGCTAGTGCTGTTTGGGAGCATGGAGGGGAGCACACAACATTTTACCATCATTTCATGGAATTTTTTAAACAAGTCTTCGATCATGAACCAGAGGGCATCAAAGTCAGAGAAATTCTGTTGACCATCAAGCAGGGTAAGGGAAGAGTTGCAGAATGTGCTCTGGACTTCTGAACCCTTGCTGCAGGCAGTGGTTGGAATGAGCCAGCTCTGAAGGTGTTTTTTTCGCCAAGGTCTATGCCCGGAAGTATTGAGTGAGCTAGCTTGTCAAGACAAACATTTAACTCTGGATTCTCTCATTGATCTAGCCATCTGTCTAGATCGTTTAATCAACAGTAGACCTTCTTTACAAAATACTGCCACATTAACTCTTACCACCCACACCTATGGAAGTTTCTCAGGCTTGTTTAAAATGCTCAGAGAGAGAAAGAAGAAAACATGAGGGTTTATGTTTCTTCTGTGGTGATCCCAATCATCTTATTTCCAAGTGTCCTGTTCATCCACCTCGCACCAGTTCTGCTGAAACCTCATCCAGCCTGGTGAGCTCCCTGTTACCTCATAAAATGCAATCTTTTAAAATGCCAGTCTTATTGAAGCTACCATCGTTAATGCATGTGCTCTCTGCATTTATTGATTTAGGAGCAGAGAGGAATTTCATCAACATTTCAATCATCCAGAAGTTCAGCCTGTCCACTTATTCACTGCAGAGACCATTCAGCCTCAAGATCATTGATGGAGGTCCCATAGGGGATGGACTTGTCACCACTCACATGTCCCTGCTTCATATTCAGGTGGGCACCCTCCACTCTGAACTCATTTCATTACTGGTCACATCCACAGCAGACCATGACATTATTCTAGGCTATCTATGGCTTCAACTACATGATCCGTTAATTTCCTGGCAGCAAAAGACATTCTTCAGTGGTCACTAACCTGTTTCCAAAATTGCCTGCTTCGTCCCCAACTGACCTTCTCTTCTACGTCAGTGTAGATTCCCCAACCTGATTCACTTGACAACGTTCCTGAATGCTACATGGACTTAGAGGAAGTCTTTAGTAAGGGTAAGGCTTGTGGCCTACCTCCTTACCACACGTATGACTGTGCAATTGATCTCCTCCCAGATACCACTCCGCCAAGCAACCACATCTATCCACTTTCCCAGACCGAGCAAGCTGCCATGGAGGAGTATGTACAGGAAGCTTTAAACCAAGGGTACATCTGACCTTCCACCTCACCTGCATCGGCTAGCTTCTTCTTTGTGGAGAAGAAGGGAGGTCTTCAACCATGTATTGATTATAGGGGCCTCAACCAAATCACAGTGAAATACCCCTATCCTCTTCCACTGGTACCCTCAGCCCTTGAGCAAGTATGTGCCATGAAAATCTTCTCCAAACTAGACCTATGTAGTGCCTATAGTCTGATCAGGATCAGAGAAGGGGATGAGTGGAAGATGGCCTTCAGTACCACCACTGGCAATTTTGAGTACCAGGTAATGTCTTATGGCCTTTCTTTGGCAACCAGTGTTTTCCAGTGTCTGATAAATGACTGTGTTCGGAGACATGTGGGGAAGATAGTGCTTGAAAGTTTGTGAACCCTTTAGAATTTTCTATATTTCTGCATAAATATGACCTAAAACATCATCAGATTT
>JAODLJ010000007.1:47113187-47130141 GCA_027576115.1 Cathorops melanopus
TCAAATCTCTGGATGGTTCCATGGAGAGTCAAAACTCTGTGATGAACCATTACATTATGCGAAACTGTTGCATGAACTGTTCTTTGAAGCCCTGAAAAAGGTTCTTCTATGGCATCGCCCTGAAGAACCAGTCCTGGCCCCATTATTTTTTTAGAGTATACTGTGTATATTTCTTGTTTCATACACATCTCACACACTCTACACGCAGCCGTGTACTGTTGAATGAATTTGCTTTCAAAAAAAAAAAGTTCAACTGTAACACTTAGGCATAACAGATATAACAACCAGACTCAAGTTGAAGCTATGATTCAAACTATTCTCATTTATAGAGGAGCACTAGAGGCGTGAAGTAAACAAACAACGCCTGACTAACGGACATCATGGCCATCAGCATCATCAGGATTTCAAATCCCGCAACGCGAGCGTGAGATTTGAAATCTGGAGCCTGTATCCGGAGCGACGTCCCACTTGGTGCACCGGTCGCCTAACTCCTCCTCCAAACCTCGAGCGCGTGATTCCATTGGACAGCACTCCCTGAAGCCACGTCCCCTGCATTCACGTATTGGCTGGCAGGGGATCAGCAACGACCTTTAACGCACAGTGAGAAAGAGTGAGTTTAGTCAGAGAGAGCTGATGAACGGATGGAACCGGCAAAACCGGGCGAGAAATTAAAACCGCACTGTTCCTAACACGACTGGGATCTGTTCAACAGGGCCCGCACTTTTGTATCATTATCTATCACTTGGCATTCTTGATTATTATTTTCTTGTGTGTGTTTGGCTTCATTTTGCCTGGACGTGCCCGTGTTTAGGAAGCAAGGACGCGCAGATCTCAGGGCGATGCGCCGTGCCACAGGCTTCATCACAGCGCAGACGCCCTTGGCTTTGCGGATCTATATTTCGTGGCTGGGGCCACAAGGCACTCATAAAGATTCTTCACTGGAAGCCCGGTGACTCACTGCATGCTGCAGCCGCGAGCAGAGAGGACTCACTGCATCCTAATAGGGGGAAATACGCGGGAGAGGACTCGCACGCACACACGCACGCACGCACGCATACGCACAAGCGCGCTGCTGGAGCACTTTGCATCCATATCCACATCCACGCTCTGTAGCGCGCGCTGGACCTTTCCGTGGCTTTCCTTGGCATTTTTAGAAGCGCACGCATAATAAAAGGATGTAACCTTGCTTTTGGTGTATTCTTGTTGTCTTGTTGTTGTTGTTCTTGTTGGCTTTTTTTTTTTTTTGGACTGGACAGGACAGGAGAGCGCTGTGTGCTGGGTAAGCGTGCATTTCAAATCTGTTCATGTTCCATGTGATAAGATAAAAGAGAAAGAGAGTCAGTCATGTGCACGTCAAACCCAGAGCAGGACTTGTGCGTGCTGCCTGCTCTGTCACAACCCATGCAACAGATTATTTGGGGTCCTAAATATAAAATATGATACCATAGAGTAGAAATGGTGAGCGCGCGTGTGAGTGAAGCGGGCGATTTCTTTTAACGCATCTGTATTCATAGTGTTGCCTCAAGACGGTCAGGTACAGATGGGGCCACAGTTCTGATATTAAAAAGAAGAAGAAGAAGAGGCATTATTAGTAGGTTGTACACACATGAAGTGTGAGCTCAGCTCAGGTGTGTATTTGTAGCCTGTAGTTCACCTCGTGTGCATTGTGAAATCCGACTCCTACGCCTTGCTAAAGCATGATAAATAAACACATCCAGCTGTGCTGAGCTGTAAAGCGTCCGACGCCTTTCAAGGTTACGTGATTTACAAGCTGTTCACGTAGTTGGCTGAGGAATGAGGGATATTACGCATCAGATGCGCTTGAGGAGGTTGAGGGGAAGAAAAAGCCGCATTAAAAAAAAAAAAAAAAGCACCAGAGAGAGAGAGAGAGCGCAGTTTGATTATGAAATATTCAATTATTCAGGAATCATTTCCCTGGCAGTAATGCACGATTTGCAAGAAACACTACTCCTTTTCCTCCAAACACTTTTCTTTTCTATGTGTTTTGCAGGAGAGAGCAATCAGGAATCACAGAAAGGCTGTTCGGTCGTGGAAGCCGGATGGTGGTGGTGATCCAGAGCGCGCAGGCTTTCAGCAGAATATCAATTAGATGTTGAGCCGCAACGCTGCTTGTGGAAACGTCGGAGAGATTGCTTGAACGGAGCAAAAGAGCGTGCAATGTCTTTGGGCATTGTTTCACCATGAACAGACTTGTACCAGCAGGTGTGAATTGTCAGATTGCTGGACGGATCAACAGGTCGCAAGCGTAAAGCGCATCTGGAACCATGGCGCTCGTGTCGAGAGGAATGCACCTCTCTGCTTTGTCTTTCCTGCTCTTGTGGGCACAAGCCCTGACATTGAAAAACTTGAACTTTACCATTTCAGAGGAAAAGAACCAGGGTGTGATTGGAAACATTGCCAAAGATGCAGGGCTGGAGTTGAGAGAGCAGGGCAAAAAATCCAACTTCAGGGTACTGGAGAATTCAGCTCCACACCTCATCGATGTGGACCCTGAGAGTGGGCTGCTCTTTATCAAGCAGAGGATTGATAGAGAAACACTGTGCAAACGAAACCCTAAGTGCCAGCTCTCTATGGAAGTGTTTGCCAATGACAAAGAGATCTACATGATTAAGGTGGACATACAGGACATAAATGACAATGCGCCCAGTTTTCCTTCTGATCAGATCGACATTGATATTTCAGAGAATGCTGCCCCTGGCACCCGCTTTCCCCTAGCTGCTGCCTACGATCCCGACACGCGGGAAAACGGCCTTAAAACATATCAAATCACACGAGATGATTACAGCATATTTTCTCTGGATGTGAAATCCAGAGGTGATGGAACTAAATTTCCTGAGTTGGTTGTCCAGAGGTCTTTAGACAGAGAGGAGCGCAGCCATCATACTCTAATCATAACTGCCACAGATGGAGGGGAGTATCCAAAGTCAGGTACAATGCAAATCAATGTGAAAGTAATTGATTCAAATGACAATAGCCCCGTTTTTGAGCAGTCCTCTTACGTTGTGGAAGTTCCTGAGAATACTCCACAAGGCACAGTATTGATAGATTTAAATGCTACTGACCCCGATGAAGGAAGTAACGGGCAGGTTACCTATTCTTTGAGCTTTTATGGCTCAGATAGAATCAAAGAATTGTTCTCAATAGACCCCAAAACAGGTGTCATAAAGATTCAGGGGAAAATTGACTACGAGGAAAACCCAATTATAGAAATTGATGTGCAGGCAAAGGATCAAGGTCCGAATCCTGTTCCTGGCCATTGTAAAGTCACCGTTAAAGTGCTTGACAGGAATGACAATTGGCCATCAATAAGCTTTGTGGCGGTTCGGCAGGGGGCAATTAGTGAAGCAGCAACCCCAGGGACTGTCATTGCTCTGGTGAGAGTGATAGACAAGGACTCTGGCCGCAATGGGCAGCTCCAGTGTAGGATTTTAGGCAATGTGCCATTCAGACTTGAAGAGAACTCTGATAATTTCTACACGGTGGTGACAGATAGACCGTTGGATCGAGAAGTGAAGGACGAATACAATATTACAATCATGGCCAAAGACAGTGGTAACCCTCCACTGAACGCCACAAAGTCTTTTACGGTCAAAATTCTGGATGAAAATGATAACGCCCCACGATTTACAAAGATGGTCTACCTCCTTCAGGTGCCTGAAAACAACATCCCAGGAGAATATCTTGGGTCAGTTCTGGCTCATGACCCAGATTTGGGTCAAAATGGTACTGTTTCTTATTCCCTCCTTCCATCAAATGTGAGTGAGGAATCCATTACCACATACGTGAACATCAAACCAACCGATGGAGCCATTTATGCCCTAAGGAGTTTCAATTATGAGCAGACCAAGTATTTTGATTTCAAAGTCCAGGCTAAGGACTCAGGTAATCCCCATCTGGAGAGTAACACTACAGTACGTGTGAGTGTGCTTGATGTCAACGACAACATCCCAGTCATTGTGCTGCCACTGTTGCAGAATGATACAGCAGAGATCCACGTCCCACGCAATGTTGGCGTAGGCCATGTTATTACAACTGTGAGAGCAGTGGACAACGACTTTGGCGAGAGCGGCCGCCTCGCCTACGAGATCTCGGATGGCAACGAGGAGCACCTGTTTGAGATTGATTCTGTGACAGGAGAGGTGCGGACAGCTCAGCCACTGTGGGAAGACGTGTCTTCTGTGGTGGAGCTCATCATCAAAGTGACGGACCATGGAAAGCCTACACTCTCTGCCATGGCCAAGCTCGTGGTGAAAGCATATTCAGGACCCCTGCCAGAGGGCGAGCCGCGGATCAACGCTGAACATCACAGCTGGGACGTTTCACTTCCTTTGATTGTTACACTCAGCGTCATTTCCGTCATGCTGCTGGCAGCCATGATTGCAGTCGCCATCAAGTGCAAGCGTGAGAACAAGGAGATCCGCACCTACAACTGCCGCATCGCAGAGTATTCACACCCACAGCTGGGCAAGGGCAAAAAGAAGAAGATCAACAAGAATGACATCATGCTGGTGCAGAGCGAGGTGGAGGAACGTGACACCATGAATGTGATGAATGTAGTGAGCAGCCCCTCGCTGGCCACCTCGCCAATGTACTTCGATTACCAGACACGCCTTCCTCTCAGCTCACCCAGGTCCGAGGTCATGTACCTGAAACCAACAGCCAACAACCTCAGTGTTCCCCAAGGACATGTGGGTTGCCATACGAGTTTCACGGGGCCTGTGACTAGCACCACAGAGACACCAGTTAACAGAATGTCGATAATTCAGGTATGCAAGGCTGTTTATGTTCTTTCGCTTTTCTGATCATCCTGTCCCTCCTGCGTTTGCTCTCTCTCTCTCTCTTGCTCTATCTGTTTAGGTGAATACGTGTCTGTATGCAGAGCAGCTGGCATGAAGGGCGGGGAAGAGGGGAAAAATAGGAAGGGGAGGTAGGAAGGGGCGACGGTGCTGATATGTACTATTACTCACTCCTGTCCTTTATATACTGCAAAGCCCATCTCTCTATCCATCCTTGACATCCAGCTTTGCCCATATTGTTTCAGGTCATACGTTTTGGTGAATATAACAGATAACATAATTATTACACAGGTATTGTTTAGTTGCATTTATAGGTATAAGTGAGACACTGATAAATAGAAAGGCTTGGTGTCTTGCATTCATTATATGATTAATGCTTTACTGCTTTTGTTTATGAAGGGTGCTCCAACAGTCTTGGCAAATGAATAGAGCTTTCATCAATTTCTAGCTTATTGTCTGTCCTCATTTATCTGGCTGTCTAATTTTACTTTTTAACATTGATTTTTTTTTTCACCAATCTCTGCAGTTTAAACCTTGTGCACCTTCACCCTAGTCTGCAACGACTCAACTATAGACTTGTGCTTTTTGTAGAGGGAAATAAAGAGCTTTGGAGGATTTCTTCATTCCTTACTAATGCGTCTTTGTGTGCAGCATTTTGACTAAGCCTGTGTCTCTGTTAATGCGAAGTCAGGTTAAAGGCATTTGAAATGTGTCATGTCAGAAACATGTCAGTTTGTTTTAAGCACAGCTATGCCATGCCATGTGTAGGTCTTGTGAGATTACAGCTAGCTACAAGTACCTGGGCTGTGGACTTTTTCCACATTTTTAACAGTTTTCAGTAGTTTTTGCGCTCACCTGATGATGTTTTGATGTGCTGGAGTTACAGTTTAAACATATTCAGTGTGACATTCAGCGAAGTCTCCTTTAACTCACCTCATATGTAGAAGCACGCTAATGTCTGAATGGGGTTGTGTTAATCAGGGCATGTCAAGTGTAAGTGAAATGAGTAGGTACATATGTGAATGAGCTTGATGTTGGGGGTATTTCAGCAGCTGATAATTTGTGCATTTATGCATCTGTGCATTTACAGTGAAAGTGTTGTGAAAGAGGTGCTGGTTTTGTGTTCAAGCGGTGTGTGGGCGTTCCAGTCGATCATTGTGTGCATAGAGTGCAGGCTGTGGGTCAGAATGTGTGCGACCGTTTATGATGGGACTAATAATAAGCAGAATAATTGTCAGCGCCTGAGTGAGCTGCAATTCATCATCAACAACAACCAGGTACCTCTCGTAGCACCTCTTCACTCTGCAAAATAAAGCAAACAAGCTTAAAACATCACACATGCTTTTTTTGTATTCTATTCTGGTTGCTGGATGGGCATGATCGAGTTTCCTCCATATATCAATCCGTGTGCTTTCTTTCTTTAAAAAAATACACTAAAATGATGAACGGTGCAGAGCACAGATCCTGTTACTGAAACCATAAAACAATCAGAGCCTGGCAAAGACGGAGCTGGAGGGTGGTGTCATAGATCTGAGAAGTGTTGTTATAGGAAACATGTCAGAAAGAAAAACTTTAAACTTCCTTAAACTGATCGAAGTTTACTCTGCAGTTCTGTCATTAGTGCTCGGACTGGCCGACAGAATGCCCAGCATGAATACACACACACACACACACAAACACACACACACATTCCTGAAAAAGGGCACCTTAAGCAGCTCGCATAAGGCCTGGAGACTTTTTTATGATATTTTATGACTGGAGGTCCAGGGTTGGTAACAGCTGGCCAAACCATGACTGGAGCTTACTTAGAATAAGCAAAAGTGTGTGTACGTGCTAAGGGGGTGCCACTGGGTCAATCTCTTGGCGAGCTGAACCATCATGTAATTCGTCTGGCAGTGCAGGAGCTCCATGATAGCAGGATGGAGGATGAGTAATAGCATTTAATTGCGCTGCAGGCACCCGGGCATATTACTTACTGACGAATCAAGGTTAAAAAGAATTATCCATGCAATCCCTCCAAGCCAAGAACAAGGGATTTCACTAATTTGTTTAAAAGTGGTTCATCGTTTTTTTTTTTTTTTTTTCTTACCTTTCCTTGAAAATGATCCTTTTCCACATGCTGTTCGGAGCTGGAATTAAAGCCGGGAGAGGATTATCTATTGTGGAGTTCTTCGTGCATGTACGGGTTATGGAAATGAATAATCTCACTTGGTCTTAATGGGTTTTTATGTATCACATGACAGATAGCAAATGTAATAACGGGTACATTGTGTTCATATATCCGGCTTCGGAGCACGGAAATATGTGTAAGCTGAGCCATGTGTGCAATACTTGAGGGATCGTGGTTATAAAAGTCTCCTCTAGGTGGCGACAGTCTGCCTAGAAAGTCTCAGGGATGGCTCAAGGAATGAACAATTTGGTTTGGGTGGAATTGAATCGGAATAGAATTTTCATCGAGTTATTCAACATGGAATTATGTTGCTAATCGGAACTGCATCAGTCCAATGCCCAATTTCTCCATTGTTATGAATCATAAATCCGTCTGTGCTTCGACTAGCGAGTGTAAGGTGATATGTTTACTCCTGATGCTGATAAAATCTGCTTTCTGCGCTCTGATAGCTGATGTTTTCTGGTTTCTCCTGCAAGAAAAGGTCAGTGAAGGATGACAGAGGCAGACAGAAAACAAGCAAGCAATCATTTAATTAGTTTGGATATAGAGGGCTGTTAATATGAGGAAAGGGCTGGTTTGAATGCTTTCTTATAGAGGATAAAGTGTGAAAGGAGTGTGAGAGACGACAGCAGATTTACTTTTTACTACAGCAGATGTAATTGGTGAACGAGATAAGGTTCTTGTGATCTTGTTTTTGTCACATAGCGCAGTGAAATTTGTTGTTAGGTACTCAGTGGCATGTGGGAGAAGCGACAAACGACTACAGCTTGAAGATTCAATATGTGTCTACTAAATGCTCACCCTCCATTTCTCTCTCTCTCTCTCTCTCTTTCTGCGTGTGTCAGTTCATGTGTTCTCTGTATCTCTATATAATTCTGGGCACAAGTGAGGGAGCGTGAGTGCAGTCATGCATGCTAATAGATATGTCCTTGCATGGAGACCGGAGGCCGAGCAAACGCTGCAGAAAGGCAATGCCTGGGGGGGGATTTTTCCCCCTTATTTATTTCATTATTTTTTTGTTTTGGCTTGGTGGTGGCATTGTGCATTGTGTATTCCAGGCATGATTTAGTCACAGCGCTTCCTTTATATGTGTACGACAGCCAACTGTTTGTCCTTACCATTCGAAGGCCTTCCCCCCGGCCTTTCCTGTGTACCCCTCTTTTTTTTTTTTTCTTCCAGAAGCACTTTCCACACTTGGAGCTTTTTCAGCAACTCAATATAGTATAGAAATTGTAGCTGCACTTCACTGACCAGCCAAAGCAAAAATATGTTGTTTTGTTTGTTTGTTTGCTTGATTGTCCGTCCCTTGCACTGAGTTTTAGACAAAGGACACAATCTGAGGTTAGAGCCTTGTGTATGGAAAAGAGAGAGAAAAAGAGATTAAGGAAAGAGAGAAATAAGAAATGCACAATACAGTCGATAGCACCTCACAGCAAGCAGGTTCTGGGCTCAAACCTGCTGGGTCACCTCGTGCCTGCGTGGGTTTCCTCTGGGTGCTCCGGTTTCCTCCCACACTCCAAAGACATGCAGATTAGGTCAACTGGCTCCTTTACATTGTTCATGAGTGTGAAGTGTGAATGACTGTCTGTGTCTTTGTTACCACTTTTCGACCAGCAGGGAACAGGTTCCGTTCTGGTTCCAACGCCAAATTTTGAACCGTTCAGTGCATTTTGACCAAAAATGAACTGGTTCAGAACCTGAAAAGTTGGATCCCAGCTGGAATCAAAATATAGCTGTTTTTTAGCGTGAACCGTGATGACATCAGTGGGCGTGTCATTAGTTTGGAAAGGAGAACACAACAGAAAAGGATACATCGGCAGAAAAAATGGAATGAAAACAAATATCTGCAATAACAGAACAAAAGCTCGCAGGTAATCAATGCGCTCTGCCATCTTGCGACTACTGTTTGCTCCTGTTGTGAATTCAGCAACGCCCTCCATTCATGACGCATCCTTGATTACAATGGTTCTGCTCAAACTGGGCACCAAGGTTCAAACAATCCTGAACAGAACCGGTTCAAGAACCCATTGAAAAGGGATATGTGTTAGCCCTGTGATAGACTGGAGACCTGTCCAGGGTGTATTCCGCCTCTCGCTCAGAGTCAGCTGGGATTGGCTCCAGCTCACCCGCGTCCCTCAGTAGGATAAGTGGCATAGATAATGGATGGATGGAAAATGATGGCAACTCATGATAACTCTTTTTTTCCCCATTCTGTATTAATAGTTCCTTTTCAAATGGTATTTTGTCAACAGTGGATTTCTATTTGTTAGAAATAGCCTCTTTAATGTGGCACCGCTGAATTAATGTTTCACTGTGTTTTGATTATCTAAATGTCTTTAGCAATTGTAATATTATGTCTTGCTATAGTGCTCATCCCTTGCTCTCTCTCTCTCTCTGTCTCTCTCACTATGTGTGTGTGTGCGTGTGTTTCCATCTCTCAGCTTTCCATCTCCTCCATTTGTCTGTGCATTAAAACAGCCTCATTTTCCTGCCCTGGTGTATTGTTCTTATTTCCAGATGCTGTGCTACAGTAAATTATTGATGTCAGCTTTCTGATACACATATGCGAGATCAATGTGTTTCGGAGAGTTACATTATAGGCATTAGAGCGTGCTTTAAACCTGCACCTCAAGTTGTTTTTATTCCATTGGAATTTGTTTTCTTCTGATCTGTAGGTTTTATTTGCCTTGTTAACACTGTATATATTTGTGTGTGTGTGAGAGAGAGAGAGAGTGAGAGTGTGTGTATGAGAGGCTACAACATACACGTAAAACGATGTACGCTGATCCTGAGCTATATTTACTCGCTCATTAATAAATCAGCAGGTTTAGCCAATCAGACACGAGTGCTGGGTGTCAAAATGCTCTGAAATCCTTCATTACATGGTCTGTGAGCACAAGGGGAAAAGGTGTGTGTGCGTGTGTCCTCATTTGTACATAAGCTTTTATAATACCTTTTTAGACTAAACACACAAACACACACCCTCCTTCTTTCATACCCCATTTATTTGTCACATGCTGAAACTGTGACTCACGTGATGATTTATATACAAATTCGAGATGGTTTGAGATTAGCCTAGTTTTGTTTTTGTATATATAAAAGAATGGATGAAAATCTATCCTATTTTTTTCTCTCCTTCTTTTCTTCCCTGCCTCCTGCTTCTTTTCATTGTGTGCACTGTGTGGCGAAAAATGTAGCACGCATGAAGACTATAGGAAAAAACAAAACAAAAAAAACTTCTCACCACTTTTCCCGCACACTCACCCGATTAATTAGCATGCTCCAAAAAAAGCATATAATACACAGGACATTTGTCGAGCTGCATGTATTATGTATGACAATTCTGGAAATCTAAGTCGCGCCGCTGAATTATTTAGTGAGTTGTATAGCGCCATCATCTTGCTCGTGCCAGTCTGCCAGGGTTTGAGCTGCGCTGCAAATCGGCAGGTTATTATTAACTCATAACATGATACGATCGTCTTTAGCCACCTCTGTATCCCTGCTCGAAGAAGGGAATCAATAGGAAGCTGGCCAGTGTGTCCAACAGTGTGCGGTAGATAGAAGGACAGGATTTGTGCATGGATGAATGATTTATTGAGCTATGACTTGAGTGATACATCATTTTGAACTGGAATACTTGTTTCATTATGACTGAGACGGCGCATCATCTCTACGACCTGTGACAAAAATTCCGTGTATTATAACTACATTGTAGAATGCAAGGAAGTGCATAGATAATCCTGTATAAAAAGAAAGAGAGAGAGACCACCATGATGCAAGACCACAAAGCCTGGTCCTTGAAGCAGGGAATACAAAAGTGCTTAATTTGCCAGGTCAAGACATCTCAAGCTCTTGTGGTTTTGCTTTTCAGACTATATTGTGTTCAGATAGTTTTATTGCGACTCCTGGACACATTGAACAGGCGCGAGACGGGATTTACGATGTGGCGCTTGCCAATCTGCTTTTCATCTCGAGGCTTAAAATTGCTCTCCAGCAGCCTGCTTGTTTTTCACAGGCTTTTGAGGTTTTGTGTTCTTCCATCGATCTTACAGTAAACACTGGTTTTCTTCCCTCCTCGTACAACGCAGGTGTTTGGAGAAGCAAGCCGCTGTTAGTCCTCATCAATATTTGCTCGAGCTCCTCTGCTCTGTGCACTATAACCTTAACCACTAATGGTGCTGAAAGGCATCATCATTAGACTTGCAATAGATCATACTCTGGTCGGAGTTGAGATTTGTTTAACAGAGAGAAAAAACGGAGGAAAAAAAATGTATTTTATTGTCATATCCTCTGATATGAATGCTTTCTGGATTGCATGAGGCTCAGAATGAAATCGTCTCTCCTCTACACTGTAGTGACATCTATAAGATAAACCAAATATAAGATTATTGAAGCTATTTCTAGATATTTTACTCATTTCAAACTTTTCACTTTTAGCTTCTTTGTAGAAATACGTAATGCTGAAAATGAGCAAAATTATTTGCCAATAAAACAAAGCTTAAAGTGAGACGGCCTTTCAATTTGATAAAATCAGTGAAATTTATGAAAGTTCCCTCTGAAATGTGGTCATTGTGATATATGTTTATTTCTGTAATATCTCAAAAAGTATCAGGCCATTCTGTGGCTGGGAAGTTATTAAATTTGAGGGGATTCCCTAGCAAATAATGCGCATGAAATCGCTTGCTTTGCGCAGTCAAGCAGACAGAGGAAGTCTGTGTGTGTGCGCATGCGCAGGTTTACCTTTGACCGTGCACTGACAGTTACATCATTCTGTCACGAAACGAATAGCTGATCATACCGAGGTGCTCACTGACTGCCGATATTTTTTAGTTTGGTCCTGTGTTTTCTTTCCTTTGTATATAACAATGTATTTTCTTCTCGCTTTCTGTTAATGTAGTCGGTTTTTCACGTTTCATTCCCACACTCACGTCCTGCATTTTTCTCTCCAGTTTCAAATTTGTATCCAACAATGCCTTGCATGAACGGGGAAAGCCCACCACGTGATACTATGTCATGTATCTTGTATTGCCTCATGATGAAGCAGGAAAAAATAACAGAGAATTTAGGGCCACATGGCCCTAAACTCATTAACTGTTCTATTAAAAAAAAAAAAAAAACTTATAAAATTGGAAGTCTGTGATTCGAATTCAGTAGCTTTCAGTCCACTAAACAAAAATAATTGGGTGTCAGGGAAAATTTGTTTTATGACCTACACTTGAAAAATCTGAAAAGCAGTCTGTCAGGGCTTAGGCATTTACTGATGTAATTGCAGAGGAGAGCGGCGAACAAACAGTAACAAAGCCAAACCGTGAAACAAAAATCATGGTCAAGGACAGGCGGGGGTCAGTCGATTGGTGAACAGGACAATGTAGACTAGGCAGGAAGAATAGATGAGGAAGAGTAGCGAGAGTTAGAATAATGGTAAGCAGTCAGGAAGATAAGGCTCGGTATGAACTGGAGAACTCAGGACAATACTTCGCAATGAGTGCTTGAGTGTGAAGTGTTTAAGTAGCGTTGTGCTGATTACAGGTGCACTTCAGCTGTGTTCAATACTCCGGTTACTGGGGGCGCTGTGGTTCATGGGTGTTGTAGTCTTGAGTGGCCATGTTTGTAGTTTGTTCAGCGCTGCCGTTCTCAACACTCATACTGACACAGTCTACCTTTAATGGGGACCATTGGATAAATTTGACTGCATTAAAGATGTTATTATTTTTGAAGACGTCTTTTTTTGCATTGCATTGCATCTTTTGACATTGTTTATTAATTTTAAAGAATTAGGTCTTTGTTATGTCATACGTCCCAAATATTAACCCTCCAGCATCATTACAAGAGTTAATGCTACAGAATTTGCCATTTTGACAATTGCTGGGATGATAGAGAACATGACTGAACACTCAAACACTCAAATGAATGCTTTTCAGAGACCAGTAAATAAATAATGATTGTAATTTCAACACAAGTTTAATGAACAAACACCACCCTGAAGCATTAAATATGCTTATTTAACAATTATTTGCTGAAGGCTGAAGGCGAGGTGAATAATAACAGAGATTTAACATTAGAGTTGCATTTAACCCATCTGAAGCAGTGAGCACACAAGTGAGCGATGAGCACACACGCATACCCAAAGCAGTGGAAGGTCATGCTACAGCACCCAGGGAGCAGTTGGAGGTTAGATGCCCTGCTCAGTGCCACTTCAGCCCAAGGCTGCCCCATGTTAACTTAACCGCATGTCTTTGGACTGTGGGGGAAACCGGAGCACCTGGCGGAACCCCATGCGCACATGGGGAGAACATGCAAACTCCACACAGAAAGGCCCCCAACAGTCACTGGGCTCAAACCCAGAACCTTCTTGCTGTGAGGCAACAGTGCTAACCAGTACACCACTGTGCCGGTGCAGGTGGGTGTGTTTTGTCTTTCAGGTCCTGTCTACTGCTCCATGACTTTGGTTCTGGATGATTGCTAAAGTCAATTTAATAAGAGAAAAAATGATCAGCAATCTAGTATATAAAAATGTGATATTAACGATAAACCTAAATCCTATTGGCACCACCACAAGTTGGCCAACATGAAAAAAGACCTTGCTGATGAAAGAAGTTAAAACCTAAATCCTAAACTCTAACACACAGAATTTGATTACAAATAAAGCTTGGATACCACTGAAGATCACAAACCCTGAAGTTATTTCGGGTGGTGTTTTACTAGAAAGCTAGTGCTTTCTGGACTACTGCTTACAAACTGTAAGAACCCTTAGTCCGCAGTCAGAGACGAACAATTTGTTCTCTCCATGCTGTGACCCCAAAACACACACAAAGCTTGGTTTTGTGGTGCACTTTGCCTTGAGGGAATGAATAGAAGCAGGATGCTGCTGAGCCTCCGCTGTCTGGGTGGGAACGCACAAGATTGTTCAATCACCAGCTGTGTTTTGAAGTACCATCCCACTTCTTTATTATTTCCAAATTACGCTGGCGACCCAGCAGGGCATTCCGAACCCTCAAGGGTCCTTGGGCTGCTTCTCATAGGCCTCCTTGAGCTTAATTGTCTAAGTGGCAGGATCCACTCGAGGGTTCTGTTTTGTTTGGTTCAATTTTAGATTCTTTTGTCTTGTCCTGTTTACTAAAATATGAGCGGTGTGCTTATTAGTATTCTATAAACACTAATAAGACCAAGGATGAGTTTTAATGGCTGTATTAAATAACGGTAGGATGGTTAGTATTTTATTTCAAAGTCAAATCAAGTGGAACGTGCTTTTTTGGGGGGTGGGGGGTGAGACAGTCACCCAAATTGAACGATGTCTCTTCTTTCAGTGCCCTCGGGTAAGTTCCTGTGCTGGGGAATGAGTGTCTTTCTTATAAGAAGCCAACAGAGAGATCTGATTTTCACACTGCACTCATTTGACTTGCAAAATTGTCCTGTTCTTCTTTTTCATCTTTCTTTTTAAGGATAATGAAACGCTTATTTGAGGAGCCGTCATTCCCGTGATTTTTGAGCAGACATGTTTTGAAACCTGCTATCATAAACAGGCTCGTTGCACGGAGTTCAATTCTCGTCAAGGGGAATAGAATGTGAAATCAATGCCAGACATTACAGCAGTTCAGTCTTTGAGACAAACGACATCCCTTTTGAAGGATAATAAGAAATATCGCTCTAGCTAGTGCTGTAATAATTATAAATTTGTCGATGATGTATGGAAACTGTACGTATAATGTATGTATCATTTGCAATCACAGCATGGATATTGTGAAGCTATAAATAAGGATTTATTGTTGTAATAATTGAGAATAATTGAGGATTGTGCTTGCAATGACAGCTGCATTTTTATTCATCTGATTATGGATAAGTTATGGTCTCATAATTACATTTAGGCACAATTACTTTCCACAGAAAATCTCTCCATATTGTTAATGTGTTAAATGTTGATATAGTTGATATGGTACAGTATCTAATACTAAACACAAATTCTCACTTGAAAACGATTACATTTATGGAGCCGTTGAGTAAAAAAATGGCATTTCTGGGCATCCTGGTACAGGACGGCGAGTGGATTTTGTCAGTGTGCCAGTTGAACCTGAGCAGTTGACCTCTTCTTATAGCGTGATCACTCGCTAGCACTCAAGTGAGAGGTTTCTCAGGTCACTCCAGTTAAATCGATGGCCAATCCAAATGTGGAACATGGCTTGCCTTTCCACTGAGGTGCAGTGTGCACTCATTTCTTTCCCCAGTATTGTTAGATTGCTGAGTGGCAGGACATGGGGTAATATGAACCCGGTGACTGTGGCCTTGTCTGTTACACACATCAGGCTTGTCAGCACTTGTGTTTTGTACACACTTATCTGTTGATGGTAGGTCTTGTTCCACCTCACTTTTTGCCGCTTGCTCGAGTCCCATCAGAAATAAAATGGTGCTTTGTCCCCATAAAAGCAACCGGTTGGGGGTGGGTTTAAGTCTTAATATAAAAAGGAGTCACAAATGAGAACAGGTATTTAAGTTGTTCAAGGGATTAAAGAAAAGTACAGAACTTAAAGGAAATCCTGAATTTTTATTTATTTATTTATTTTTAACGTTATCGCCTTTAGCTAACAGCACATGTTTATCTGAATCCTATCCATGGTAGTACCACCAGTGGAAATAAAAATAGATTTACAGACCCAGTCAATAGTTTGGACACCCCTACTCATTCATTCATTCATTCATAGGTTTTTTTTCTGTATTTTGACTATTTTCTACATTGCATAACATATGGAACATATATGATATTACACAGTTGCACTAAGATATGAAGTTTATCTTCGAGTGGCGAACACGTATCACAAGTGAGTGAACAAGTGAAAATATTTTCAACATGAGAAGATAAACTTCATATCTTTGTGCCACTGTGTAATATTCTTTGTTATATGGAGACATCCACAAAAAAAATGCAAGTTAATCAAAATAATTTTAATTTTGAACCAGTTCGCCTTTTTGACAATGCACGTCTAGTCAGTGGGAAAACACTGTGAGTGATATCATCAGAGTGAAATATCGGGAATTATTATACATACAGGACACTTTTTCGATGGAATAAAAACGTGTTTTTATTCCCTTCTCGTGGGTTTCATTCATTTGGTTTGATGGCATGCAATATTGTTAGCATATTGCTTATCCTCCATGTATTACGCCACTCTCCCCAATGGAGAATGAGCGTGCGATATTGTTACGATATTACACATTGTCAAGACAGCATGACGTCACACATCGGAGCTGATGCGAAGATCCAATAGCAAAATTTTCCTGCTGCGCACGCGCAGAAGCATTTCTTTGTCTGCCAGGAAAAAAGAAAGACAAGGCTAATCCAGTGCTACTGCTAGAATTGGCTAAGCTATAATTAAGCACTAAATAAATAAACTGAAAACTGAAACTAAGGACATGCTAAACATTTGAAAAGCTACCAAAACTTCATAATATATACTTCACGCATATTTACAAGAGAAAAACATACCAATGGACATTGAAAAATTGGAAAAGAGACACATCAGAGATGTAAAACTTCTACGCTGGTAAGTGACTGTGACAATTTGTAAACAAACATGGCCGCGAGGTTTGCTTCATTAAATACGAAGGATTTTGAGAGAAGGTGGCTGGAAGGTGACTGCACTGCTGCGCTAACAGTGCTGAGCTAGCATTGGCCTTCGAGTATGCTGATATGAAGAGAGTGTGTATGTATAATAATAATAATATTGGCTGGCTTTTTTTTCCTGGTCTATCAGATATATTCCATTCAGCTACTCATCTTCGACTTGTTCAGTATCATGCTAGTTGAATGGAATATATCTGATAAACCACTCAACGCCAGCCAATATTACTTAAATATGTCACTCAGATCGGTGATGTATTTCGTATGAAAAATGCAGGTTTTTCAACATGAGAAGATAAACTTCATATCTTCAAGCCAATGTGTGATTTTCTTTTTATTATATCGACACATTCA
>JAODLJ010000007.1:47884574-47896153 GCA_027576115.1 Cathorops melanopus
AAAACCTCTATAATAATCCAGTAGAAGGCAACAGGAAACCACTACTGTAATTCTTCCCTAGAAACTTTGATGGCTGAGGCAGTCAGAGCGGATCAGCCAGAACATTAATTACGTAGCTTGTAGTCTTGCAATTCCGGTGTCTAGTCTAGTTATTGCTCAAGAGTCTGATCATTTTCATCACTAAACAAAGAACCAAGGATGGCCTCTTTTAACAAGAAAAAGTTAGAGACATTGCAAATGACCAACCTCAGCAAATATCATTTATCTTATTTACTCGCCACTAACAATAAATAAAGACACCAAGATGATATAAACATTCTTCAATCTCGTGCTCTGAAAATCTAATGGTGTCAAGATTTCTAAAAGTACCCTGCTAGCTGAACGAAGATGCTATCAGATGTGCTGAGACTAGCTAGGGACTAGCATGCAGGCTCTCACGCTAAAAAGTTGCCTGGTACCATGTAACATCCTCTATGATTAGACATACAGGACACTTTTTCGATGGAATAAAAACATGCGTTCTATTCCCTTCAAGCAGGTTTCATTCATTTGGTTTGACAGCATGCAATATTGTTAGCATATCGTTTATCCTACGTGTATTATATCACTCTACAGAATGGAGAATGAGTGTTGAATATGATTTATCATATTGCGTGGTTGTCAAGAGAACATGACGTCATACTTCAGAGATGTAAAACTTCCATGCTCGCGAGCGACTGTGACAATTTGTAAACAAACACGGCCGCCAGGTTTGCTTTGCTAAATGCGGAAGATTTTGAGAGAATTTTGCAAGAGAAAGGCGCGTTGAACACCCAAAAGGAATGCGTATGTTTAATAATAATAATGGCTGGCTTTTTTTTCATGGTATATCGGATATATTCCATTCAAGCTAGCAAGTACTGAAAAATAATAGGAAATCTACTGCTATGCTAACAAATATTCCCCAAATACCAAGCTAATAATTTCATAACCTTTTGAAAATCGTGTTTTTGAGCATAGGAACAATTTGACCCACAGATCCAATAGCAGCAAGTGGGAATAAAGTGGTCCATTTATAGCTGTAATTTTCCTGTATATCACTTTCAATGAAATGGACTATTAAACAAATCATTATGTGTAAGCTTTATGAACACAAGCCAGCAGGCTTGAAGCAAATGAAGCGACTCGTGTGCATTCTCTGCTTTTCTTTGACTGTAGCCAACTGGGATTGTCCCTGCAACCCAAACCATATTTCTTTTCCATAGCAGACACTCTGAGTTTAATTTCAGATTTCATTTTGCAGAACTGCGGGATAAGCATCGACATCCCACCCCCATTGAGTCGGCGTGATTACAATAGCGAACCTGGAAATTGTCATGTCTGCACCCTTCTCCCTGACAGAGTCCATCGATTTTGCACTGACTTGCATAGAAGAGTCAAACATCAGTATGGCCCACCTGACCGAGCAACTCTGAGATTATCAGGAGCCAGACTCCACCACTCTCTGCTCTGGTGGGCTGCCATCTCAAGTGACACGGGGAGTGTGAATGAAATATGAGAGAGTGAAACTCTCTTTGATAAGGGAAAAAAAAGATGAAGAAACAGCCAAAAGCTTCACAATGAGAAAGACAAGATCTATCATCGCTGAAGAAGTGTAACTTCACCGAAGCCTGAAGCAAGCCTGGCTGAAGCTTCAAAGAGAATTCTCTTTCAAGCTCGAACAAAGTCGATTCTTTTATTTCTATAAAACTGATATTTGCCCACTCATCCACTGATTCCTTAGTCCTTAATTACGATTGCATAAACAGTTTGCATGACCTCTATCTACTGACCTGAAAGTCTTCTAGAAGTGGGAGGGGCATGAGTATGAGAATGCTCACGGCAGCAAAAACACCTCGACGCATTAGAGTGCAACTGATATTGGAGAATGCCCATCTCAAGAACGTCTGTCTTGGAATTAGATTATTGATTTGGTTCTGCCTCTCCATCATTGCCCTCAAAGTCAAGACGATGGCAGCTCTTTCCCATCTTATCTTACAGCGTCCATTCCACAGAGTGGAAACTCTGATCGGCTGCCGCTTGCAAAAAGCAGGTGATATAGAATATCTGTAATGAGCACAAAAGCAATTAGAAGCGTGCTAGCAGCGTTACTAACTCTTTTCAGTGGAAAGTAGCTAACGCATGCTCAAAAAGCCACTTGAAGTAGCCGATTGATGTCACAGGCTGATTTGCATATAGATTGAATCGTCATGATCATTTGCATATCAAAATGCGTTACATGAAGATGGAAGATTTTTTTGGTTGTTCAAAACAATTGATCAGTGATCAGTACTTGGTCTTTTGGAACAGTGATGATCAGTGATTGTTGGTTGGTAACAGTGGTGATCAGTGATTGGTGGTGGGTAACAGTGGTGATCAGTGATTGGGAATAGTGGTGATCAGTGATTGGTGGTGGGTAACAGTGGTGATCAGTGATTGGTGGTTGGGAATAGTGGTGGTCAGTGATTGGTAACAGTGGTGATCAGTGATTGGTGGTTGGGAATAGTGGTGATAAGTGATTGGTGGTTGGTAACAGTGGTGATCAGTGATTGGTGGTGGGGAATAGTGGTGATAAGTGAGTGGTGGGTGGTAACAGTGGTGATCAGTGATTGGTGGCTGGGAACAGTGGCTGTGAATAGTGGTGATCAGTGATTGGTGACTGTGAATAGTGGTGATCGTGATTGGTGGTTGGGAACAGAGGTGATCAGTGACTGGTGGTTGTGAATAGTGGTGATCAATTATTGGTGGTTGAGAATAGTGGTGATCAATTATTGGTGGTTGTGAATAGCTGTGATCAATTATTGGTGGTTGTGAATAGTGGTGATCAGTGATTGGTGGTTATGAATAGTGGTGATCAGTGATTGGTGGTTGTGAATATTGGTGATCCGTGATTGGTGATTGAGAATAGTGGTGATCAGTAATTGGTGGTTGTGAATAGTGGTGATCAGTAATTGGTGGTTGGGAACAGTGGTGATCAGTGACTGATAGTTGGGAACAGTGACTGATGGTTGGGGATAGTGCTGATCAGTGATTGGTGGTTGTGAATAGTGGTGATCAATGATTGGTGGTTAGTAACAGTGGTGATCAGTGATTGTTCTTCGAGAAGACTGGCAGTCAGTTATTGGTTGTTGGTAACAATGTTGATCAGTAATTGTTTATTGAGAAACAATAGTGATCAGTTACGTCTTTTTTGGTACATTAGTGATACAATTGGTCATGGGGTACTATAGTGATCAGTGCTTGGTTGTTGGCAAAAATTAACATGCCTTATTAGCATGCATTATCTACTTTCCAGTGATTCCAATGATCAGTGATTGTTGGCTGGGAACGATGGTGATCAGTTATTGATTATTCAGAACAATGGGGATCTGTTTTTGGTTGTCGAGAAACAACTATAATCAGTTATTGTTGTTTTTTGGAGCATTAGTGACCCATTATTGGTCATTGGGTACAATGAGGATCGCTTGATTGTTGGGAACAGTGGTGATTGGTCAATGGACACCATAGGCTCCACAACACTGTCAGGCTTTGCACAGTAAATAGCATCAACAGCAGCTTTGACGTGAGCTGGAGAGCCATCTCAAGCTAGATTTGTCTCTCAGATCTTTTTTGAACACGTGTCAAATACCAAACCTAGCGATGAAGTTATTTACTTGGCAACCTTACATGTTGATAATAAACAAGTGATTAAATTGAGCAGTGTTTAGAGATGTTTTTTAATAGCAATTGGCTGAATGCACTGAAATTTGACCGAGCACCTTGCATGTTTGCTCATCCCCTCATGAATGCAATGTGGCACCAAAGTTTAAGTGCTAATGGCATGCTAATAAGGATGGATAATGGAGTTGACTCTCTTTTTTTGTGCACCTATTGACTAAGATCGAGCAAGGATATGAGGCCATACTATTCTTTACACCATCTCATTTACGTTGGTCTCAGCTTGTAAGCTAATCTAGTTCAAGCTTCACTGATCTATTGATCCCAACTGCAACTCAAAAAGCACTTTTTTATCACAGGAAAATTAGCTGGGGAAAGAAATGACACTCTGCCTTTCAAGCAGAGAGGATATTAGCATTTTGATAGTCTGAGGAGGGGATAAAGCTGTGTTTAAGGGGGGAAACAGACAGGCTGAGACATGCCAATATGATTCCCTGTATAATGATCTGCTGTTCAATCAAGGATACAGCATAGATGTGTTTAAAAAAAAAAAAAACACCCTGGCACCTGTATTTACTTCAAGCATATTAACCAAGATGGCTTTATTTGTATCTGCATATTCAAGGTTGAAGTTGCTGACACTTAACTGGTTGTCATGTGTTGGTCCACAATTGACTGGCTCTCCTTCCCAATCTTCTCATTTTAGACCGTCTGTAATAAACACTCCACGCAGGCTTGTCTGCTGCTGTCATACTGAGCAGAATCAGCGGCGAGTGCATTAGTTGCTCTACCAGAGAGCATATTGATTGCCTCTGAACATGGTTTACAGCTACAGGGGAAAAAAAAAAAAAGCTCGGGAGAGCCTGGATACAGGATGGGAGCGTGCATTTTATTCCATGGCCTGGCTCTCAGCCAAAGCTTCACTGCTACATTACATAATTACAAACGGTTCTTAGTGGGTGCCCAGACGAGGAAACTCATAGATATGAGTATATTAGAAGCATAAAGACATTAGTGTGAGAGATGACTGGGAGCCATCTTGGGCTGCTTTTTCTTTTAATCACATGATGCTTCACATTACAGGTGAGTCTCGGCACTCAGCATGTTGACTCTAAATAGGAGATTTTGCTAAAATGCTGTTTTGTGCTAAATTACATGCATTTCTATCCAGTATAAAGCAAAATTGCATGTAACAGGCTTTCTTTCATATTCCAGGATACCAGCAGCAGCAGCAAAAACAACAGCAGGAATTACAGTACCTTTCGATTCAGAGAATGGTCAATCTGTCATATCTGTGTTACTTTTGGTATGACTGGGAAGGTTGTGTGAGTAATGTTCTAATAGCTTAGCGAAGCAAACCCATCCATCCATTATCTCTAGCCGCTTATCCTGTGCAGGGTCGCAGGCAAGCTGGAGCCTATCCCAGCTGACTATCGGCGAGAGGTGGGGTAGATCCTGGACAAGTCGCCAGGTTATCGCAGGGCTGACAAACAACCATTCACACTCTCATTCACACCTATGGTTAATTTAGAGCCACCAATTAGCCTAACCTACGTACATGTCTTTGGACTGTCGGGGAAACCGGAGCACCCGGAGGAAACCCGCACAGACACGGGGAGAACATGCAAACTCCACACAGAAAGGCCCTCGCCGGCCGCTGGGCTCGAACTCAGAACCTTCTCGCTATGAGGCGACAGTGCTAACCACTACACCACCGTGCCGCCCTACTAAGCTATCAGCTCATATACCGTAAGAAGAGAAAAACAAAATGGCAGAGTCAGATACATCACCTTGTCATCAATTTTTTAAAAGAAACAAATAGCTCAAGGAATATCGTGGCGATAATGCACCTTTAAGTTGGTTTGCCAAGCACCAAAAAACCCTAAAGAAGAAGAAGAAAATGGTGGAGTGTGTTGCTAAACCAAACGAGGACGAAATTAAAAACTCTACTCGAAAGCAAAACCTAAAAAAAAAAAAAAAAATACAAAGAAAGCAACAAAATATGGAAAGAAAGTATTCGATGGTAAGAATTTTTTTTCTCCCCAAGAATTATTGTTATAGCATTTTTCACAAATTTCGCCGGTTTGTTGACATTCTAAGCGGAAATGATTTTGTTGGACGTTTTGTATAAAGTTTTGATTTATCAAGTTTGCTGAATATAAACATAAAAATGCTCTATTTCTCAAAATCCAGTGAATGTGGATAGAATAAAACAGTTATTCCAGTCAGTCAGTTAGTCAATCTCGTCGTACAGGACTTATAGCCGACTCGGTGCTACGCGCCTCATCGGCCATCAGCTCATTTCATGGAATAACTGTTAAATATTCCATAAAGTTCTTTCTGCTACTTTGTGGAAGCCATAATTGCAGGTGATTGTGAACACATAGAGCATAAACTGTACAATGCTTGCCAGGTGGGTTTTATCTAATATTATATATATATAATAAATTCCTAAATATGAGTATTTTCTTCTGTTTAATGACTCCACAACAAAGGAAAAACCATGGGGGTGATGTGGTCGGGAGAGGTGTTTCCAGCTGTAGAATTATGTTGTGTTCGAGTCCAGCTACAGTATATATCCCCACAGTGGGATGCTTGGCCTTCTTTTTTTTTTCCCTGAACTGTGGGGGAGGCAGGCACATGCTGTTATGATGTGTGATATCATAACAGTATCCAGTTATCAATGCAGACACACAAGGACAGGGCACGGTGGGTAGGCTTACCCTACCCACAAGTCCTACACTGGAGGATACCTGGAAAACTACCTGGCTCTCTTAATTTCGGATGCTGAGAAGAAGTGTACAGAATGAGCTATAAGCTTTAGCTATTCCTGAGCTCTATGTCCTTCAACAGCAGTCCAGTGAGATATATACACACAGCACTGACATTAGTTAACCGGCTAACTAATTTCAGCAAATTAACCAACTACCATATTCTGAGCAGCTGCCAGAATATAACAACGATCAAAATGATTTTTAGTACACGGGTCCTGTTACTAGGTATCACGTCTTTTCCAAAGCTTATTTTGTGACTTGCTCAAATTTAAGAGGCTTCCAGAATAACACTGACTTTACTCTTGTGTCAATCACTCAAGTCAACCAATGACGTGCAAATACTCTTGTTCAAGAAGTATGCTTTTAAGAGAAACCTGAGCATTCAAACATCCAGCCGTCAAGTCGTATGCTCCCCAACACACTGCAAGAAATAATTGCACCTGTTCTACTTCTCAGGGATACTTCACAAAGGCAGACGGTCATTAAAATGGGTGCAGATTATAGCCGATTCAAAAAGGTGCTGAAGGTTACAGGGTGTGTGTGTGTGTGTGTGTGTGTGTGTGTATATATATATATATATAAAATCCATCGATGTGAAAGATGTTTTATATATAACCACAATTAGTCCAGTGGGAATATTTTATACCAAAGTTTAATGGACTGCACTGAACAAAAGCTCTTTTGATATTAAAAAGGCCCATGTCAGAGAAGTGGCTCGAATGAATGGTGAACTTGTCATTTTAGCTGATATATCACGGAGTGTGAGGAACAAAGCTAATCACTTAAAATGAATACTGCAGTCGCAGCATGAAACACATTCATTTCAATGCATTTCATGGTGAAAGTGCAATTTAATAGGCATGCGTGTTAATCATAAGGAATAGGTCCGAATATACTGCTATATATGTATTGATTGGTTAACAATCGCAGTACTGTAAAACATCCAGTGCCCTCTGAAAGTGTTGGAATGGCAAGGCCAGTTCTTTTGTTTTCGCGATACCCTGAAGAAGTTGGGTTTTCCATCAAAAGATGAACGAGAGCTCAGCTTTGTTTTCTGATATTTCCACCGAGATGTGATGAACAATATAGAACATGGCACTTGTTTAAATCCACCCATTTTTCAAGTGATCAAAAATATTGGAACACACGCCTGACCGTTGCATGTTGAAACAGTTAACAGCTCTGAATGCCTACTCTTGATCTGAGCTCTGGGTTTTGCATGTGAAAACTGCACGAGTTGTTAAAAAGGATAAACCAGCATGAAGACCAGAGAGCTGTCCGTGGGAGAAAAGCAAGCTATTTTGAAGTTGAGAAAAGAGGGGAAAATCAATCAGAGCTGTCGCACAAGCATTGGGCATGGTCTTTACAACAATTTGGAATGCCTTGGGAGGGGGAAAAAAAAGGAAACCAATAGTGTACTACCAGCCAGACAAAAAAATAAATAAAGCAGCGGATGATGAAAGAAATGTTGTGAAAGCACTGAAGAAAACCCCAAAAACAGCATTCCCATCATAATCATCAGCCTCCACAGGACAGAGGTGAAGGTATCACAATGTACTATTTAAAGAAGACTTCAAGAGCTGAAATATAGAAGCCACACCACAGGGTGCAAACCAATCCTCAGCAGTAAGAATCAGAAGATTGGAATTCACAAAGACATACAGAGATGAGCCACGAAAGCTCTGGATCCAAGATTAACCTCAACCAAAGTGAAAGAAAGACCAAAGTGCGGAGAAAGAAAGGATCTGCTTACGTATGATCCAAAGCATATGAGCTCATCAGTCAAGCACTGTGGAGATAGTGTCATGGCTTGGATTGCATGGCCGCAATTGCACCAGATCTAAACCCAATCGAGCAGCCATTTCACCCCCTGAAGAGGAGACGGGAGCGAGAAAGCCCCCAAAACCAACAACAACTGAAGGAAACTCCAGTACAAGCTTGGAAAACCATCTCAAAAGAAGAGTGCTACAGTTTCGCGGTGTCACCAGCTTTATGAGGTGACACCGTAAAGCATACTGTAAAGCATACTGTATCCCTAGCTTTAGCTTTATGCAAGCTAGGGATACAGTATGCAACCAAATTAAGTGTCATTTACTATTCCAATACTTTTGCTCAATTAAAAAACATTGGGTGGTCTACCACCAAAGGTGCCATGTTTTAACACATCGAGAGATAATTATCAGGACATGAAAGCTGAAATGCAGATGCATCATCTCATTTATCCTTTACTCTCAAACCCAAATGTCTTAAAATAGCAAAAATAAAAGCACTGGCCGTGCCTTTCCAAAATTTTCATAGGGGATTGTAAATAAATTCTGATGAGGTGCATTACCCATTCTCTTTTCTCTTCCTTCATATTTTGATTCAATTTGATATTCAGATCTTTCTCATTTGTAGCTGCAGTTCATGTATTTCCACTGAATACGGCTGTGGCTGATTGCTGCATAACAGCTTTCAATTAGTGAGGAGTGCATTAGCATAAGCAGCATGAGGCAGGACTACCATAATCTATCCAACTTCTCTCCCATTTTCTTCTAATAATTTAGCAAAGCTGTATCTACCATCATCAAATCAAGAAAAGCATTAGTAGAGAGAACCTTACTCTGATCTGCCATTTTATACCCACCACTTTCATATAAACTCCGACAGGGCATGCATTACTTGAGTGCAGTGTTTTTGTTTTCTTTTTAAATTCAGGTAGACTAGACAGACCGCAAAGTTATATTTACACTTTGCTATGCAGAACATGGCCTCAGAACAGCTCACTCATTGAAATTTGGGTGAAAATGATGTCTGAAAAATGTCAAAATTAGACTGGTGACAAGTGGGGAAAAAATGGGTGGTTGGATTAAATCAGAGTGTCTTTTGCATCATGTCAATGGAAAAAAAATCAGAATTTGGTGCAATCAACAAGGGACCTTGAAACAGTTCTTGCTGTGAACAGCACTGCAGATGTCACCATGTAGCCAGATATTAAGCTTGTGGGACAAAGGAAGGTCATGTTTCTTTACTTGGGAGCGTATTACATGCGGCTTCCTCATCCACGCTTGTTGAGTTATCTTCAATAAATCCTTTACCAGGGTAATGGCTTGAACGGTAATGGTTTAAATTACTAATGTGCGTTTATTTTGAGACACAGAACCAACCAAGTTCGGTAGGAAATACTCCAGGTGAGCAAACAAACATAATAATTGCAAATATCACCGCAAGCTGCAATGAAAGGCCTGAGCACCTTCAGTTCCACGACCCATCACACGTGGGCATATCCTATAACCTAGAACCATCATGTCCTATAACCTGTGAAGTTTGAGCCATATCAGGCAATACACGGTGAATTTGGCACATTTCTTGTTTGCATGGCTTAACATATACATTTATCATTTTGCCTTTTCAACATCTTGCAAGATATCGCAAATCCCTTTGCAATTTAAAGTCAGCAACATCTTGACATCACGTGTACCAAATCTGGCATGAATCCAACAAACTGCCTAGGAGGAGAACGTCAAAATGTAACGTGTCAAAATGCACAAAACTAAAAATAACTCATTTCCTGTTGAGCATGGCTAACACAATGTACCTTACAATTTTGTTCGTCTTGGGACAACCCACCTGCCTACCAACTTTGACACGGATAGGTGAAACTATATATCGGGCAAATCTCAATGACATGTAGGGGTGCTATGGAGTCCCCCTGACAGACCCGGGGCCAAGCCTCAATCCCTGAGTAGCGGTGGCCAGGACTGATCTGTGCACCAAATTTCATGAGTTTTCATCCATGGGAACCAAGTCTTGAAGAAAAAAAATAATAAGAAGAAGAATATTATATAATATACGAATAAGAATCCCTTAGGAAAACAATAGAGCCTTGCACCTTGGTGCAGCGCCCTCTGGTGGACACCGGAGGCCACGCCCCTCCAGTGCACGGGCCCTAAATACACCTGCCAAAAGTGGACAAGAAGTTTGCGAGAAAGAGACTCAAAACAGAAAACTTGAAAGACACCAAGACCAAGATAGAAAAAATATTGCAGACAGAGAGAGAAAACATAAATGGAGAAAACACTGAAGGCCACTGGAAATGCTGAAGAAACTGCATCCATTATTCAAGAAAAGGTCGTCGGAATGACGGTTGTTGGCAAATTGAAAAAGAAAATAACTGGCTGGTGGACAGAGGAGGTAGAAGCTGAAGTGGAGCGAAAAGAAAAGTGCTTCAGGCAGTGGCTCAAGAAAAAGACTCCAGAAAGCAGATCTACATATGAACAACAAAGAAATCATGTCAAAAGAATGAAAAGGAAAGCTTGGAAGGAAGTGTGGGAAAGGACAGGGAAAGATTTACAGGCATCCAAGGCACCAAAGAACTCCTCTACAAGAACAGATTCCGTAGCACGATATACTCCAGGCGGGTTGCTGGCCTGTTATGGAGGGTTTTCTGTCAGGGTTTTCCTTCCTTTACCCCTTTTAGTCGCCTCTTACAACACGCACGGGTTACGTTGGAGGTATTCTTACCGCCCACTCCACAGGCTATATCAAGCTGTAGTGATCTCGACCTTACTATATGGCGCTGAAGCTTGGAATACCACCCTACAAGAAGAGAAGCGCTTAGCAGCTTTTCATACTAGATGCCTTCGCAGAATTCTTGGTGTGTCCTGGAGAGACCACATCTCAAATGCACTGATCTTTGAAAGAACTGGTCGGGCTCCCCTAATTACTATCCTGCGACAGAAAAGGCCATCACGGCTCAGCCACGTCGTATGCATGCCTCTAAAATGCTTACCGCGCCGCTTGCTCCATTGGTTACCATCAGGACGGCGTATTCCAGGCAGGCAGCGCATGCGATGGAGCGATGCGGTCTCAAGAGACTTACAGGAGTCGGGTATCTCGTTTGAGAAGGCAGTGGTGGCAGCGCAGGACAGGAAGCAATGGTGATCCTTTGTGTTGGCACTAGTATGTGGGCACGGCTCACTGCAGCAGTAAGCAAGTTCAAGAACAGAAACAGTGACAGACCTAAAAATTCAATCTTAAAAAAAAAAAGGAGCGTTACAGGTGGGGGCGGCATGGTGGTGTAGTGGTTAGCGCTGTCGCCTCACAGCAAGAAGGTCCAGGTTCGAGCCCCGTGGCCGGCGAGGGCCTTTC
>JAODLJ010000007.1:48042585-48052906 GCA_027576115.1 Cathorops melanopus
CAGCTGGGATAGGCTCCAGCTTGCCTGCGACCCTGTAGAACAGGATAAAGCGGCTACAGATAATGAGATGAGATGACTTGGACTTGAACGCTGGGGACTCTAGGTTTAGTGATTTGACTCCAACACTGGTATAAAGCAAGGTTCTCCACTGGCCAGTAGTTTAATCAGTCTCCTTGTGATTTTTACTTTCTCCCCCCTCCCGGTGAAGATGGCATGTTGGGGAAGTAAACTGAGGAACCCAGCATTTTGTGAATAATTAAAGCGACTGTGTGGATTTAAGCTCTGTTTCTTTTCCGTGAGTCACGCTTGATAGAGATGACCTTAAAAGCTTTCAGAAACGCCTTTAGCGCAATCATACCCATGGTTTCTAATTAATCACGTGTTTAATTTGCCCCGTCATCATTCTTGTTTCCAGCACTTTTAAAAACAAAGTTATGTCTATGCTTTAAACACACACCATATGTATGCTATATACAGCTCTTCGTGGGCTCTACTTGCACTCGGTGTGCATATTTTTCAGTAATCCATGGAGTTTTCATTTCAGCTAGTGTGCTTCCAGATCAATGAAACAAACAAAATCCATGTGCAATAGAATTTCTGTGCAATAAACATACACACTTTACGGTTGTCGGTGACAGATGGACTGGTTGGAGTATTTCAGAAACGACTGATCTGGGAATTTCCCACACAAGAGTCTCTTGAGTTTATTCAGAGCCAGTTTGGTGGGTGGAAATGCCTTGTTAATGAGCGAGGTCAGAAGAGAATGGCCCGACACCGCTTCAAGTGGTGAGCAGAAAACCATTTCAGAATGCACAACGTCAGGGTAGATGGGCTACAAGAGCAGGAACACAAATTTTAACGGTATGAATCCATGAACACAACCTGCCTTGTGTCAATAGTTCAGGCTGGTGGTGGTGCCATTTGTGTGGAGAATGGGCCACTTACGGTAATACCAACATGGCTTGAATGCCACAAGACTATGAGTACTGGGTGTGGACCACCAGCACTTTTGGGATGTGGGAGAACTGGAGCTGCAATCATGCCTAGATACCAAAAGGATGTTTCCAAAGCCTCTTGGAATTCATACCACAAAGATCTGAGGCTGTTCCGAGAGCCAAGAAGAGTCATACCCAGTATTGGTAGAAATACAGCGGTGATTTCCTATAAATCGCACATGCTGATTGGTCGAGAAACTCTGACCATTTCTTGATCATCATCTTGAACGACTTGGCAAAATGGCGGCCAAGCGCTTCGTCGCCATAAGTGAGAAAGAATTACAAATGATGAAAGAAAATGCTGTTCCTAAAAGCACTAAATACGCTGCGAGGTTTGGTCTAAAACTACTCAAAGGTAAGGTGGGATTGTGATTCGTTTTATATTTTTCTAAACAAAGTATTTTATGTGACTCGGCATAGAGAAGTGACACATTACATTTGCATGCCACTTTTGAAGACTGAAAGAAATTATTTTTAATACAATTTTTTTTTTTTTAAATAAAATCACCCGTGTGTTTATACTAAGCCAATTATCCACCTCAGGCTCAGTGAACATCGGTGAATAATAACCTCGACTTCGTCTGTTATTATTCTCCAATATTCATTTCACCTTCGGCAAATAATTATTCATTAACATGCTCTTCCTAATAAAGTGGTTGGCGAGGGTATGTTTTATCTAGTTAGGTTCCACACTGATTTTGAAGGTCCTGTTCACAATGGTGCAGAATGCACAGATGTTGACAACATACTACCTTGCTGAAGAGTTTGTCCTACAAGCTAGTGTCGTTATTACTAATGCATACTACTTGGTGTGCATCATGCAGTCTGGGACACAATCATGAGCCCTCTCTGAATGTGTAATGACTTGCAGCTGTGAGATCAATACGCATGTACAGTGGAGGATGAATTTCCAAAATCTTGGATCCTGTACCTTTTATATTATGCATTTCCGAGTGTGGGGATGATGGATGTGGGACACGCCTCCGAAGGTGGTTGAGAATGACCAAGCTAAGATCCTGTGGGACTTCCAGATACAGACGGACAAACTGGTAATGGCTAACCGACTGGACAAACGGGAGAACAAGGCTGTGGTGATCAATGTGGCAATACCAAGTCACAATAGCATCAGGAAAATGGAAGTTGAGAAGCTCAAGAAGTATCAAAGGCTGAAAGAAGAGCTAGAAAAGATGAGGAAGATGAAGGCAACAGCGGTCCCCGTGGTGACGAGAGCCTCCGGTGCAGTGACCCCCGAAATGGGAAAGTGGCTCCAACAGATCCCAGGAAGAACATCAGAGATCTCGGTCCAGAAAAGTGCAATCCTAGGAACAGCTAAAATACTGCGCAGGACCTTCAAACTCCCCGGCCTCTGGTAGAGGACCTGAGCTTGAGGGAAAAATACCACCCAAAAAACGGCAGAGTGGGGAAATATATATATTTCAAGGTAATGATTGTAGATGTAAAGGCCATTTGAATGACGATCTACAATCTATTGTACGCACATACTGTACTATACATACACATTTATTCTATCCACATTCACTGGATATGAGCGCTCCGATTGGCTACTCTACTACTAGGATATCAGCTCATATACTGTGAGTAGAGGAAGAAAAAAAAAATGGCGGAGCGTGTTGCTGAACCAACTGAGGACAAAATAAAAACTCTACTCAAAAACAAAACCCCAAAAAATATGGAATAAAAGTATTTGATGGTAAGAACGTATATTTTTATTTTTCAAGAATTATTATTACAGCATTTTTCACAAATTGCGACTGACACTTCGCCGGTTTGCTCACATTTTAAGCGGAAATGATTTTGTCGGACGTTTCATATCAAGCTTGTATTTATTGAATTTGCAAAAAAAAAAAAAGCTCCGTTTCTCAAAATCCAGTGAATGTGGATAGAATAAAACTGTTATTCCCACTCAATCTAGTCATACATGGCTCATAGACAGCTCGGTGCTACCCACCTCGACGGCTATCAGCTCATGTACGACTCAATTTCGTGGAATAACTGTTAAATAAAATCATACACACTTACTGCATGTTATTCTTTCTCGACATAGCTTTTTCGCTCATTCATATGTAGGGTGCCAATAATTCTGGTGGGCACTGATTCCTAACGCAGGTAAATTCCCACCATTTCATCAGGAAGTGGTATAAGGAATGAAAGGCTCCGCCAAACAAAACCTTCCGCCTGCAGAAGTGACTCAGTCTTCCATGAATTATCTGGGTTAAACTCGACAGAAATCAAAGGATTCTGTTCATCAGTCAGGCTGAACAAAATTGATGAATAAATGCTGTAAATTATAAATGCTGGCACTCCTTTAGTAGTTCCTCAGTCACCAGAATTAGACTTTCGCACCTCTATCAGCACCAGTCACTGCTGAAACCATGAATTATACTTCCCAGGATCCTTAGCGGACCAGCAAACCATGTCATGTCACATGACTGCACATGCTCCATTTCCCAGTTCACAATTTCCGGGCTTGCTTGACCTGCTCCTGATCAGCACTCTTCCTAAAAGCTTGACATTTCCTCAGTTCTTTGCGAAGTCTTGCCACTGATTTTGATGACCTTACTTGCACGTGTATAGTTTTTGTGGGTTCCTTTATTGAGATTGTTTGCTTTACATTTCTGACTTCTCTTTCTGGTTCGTCTGCCCTGTTAACCCCCCCCGCCACCGTCTGTCTCCTAACACAAAGACAATTATGATCCTTCCACAGCCCCCTCTTAAACTTAACGGAAGACACACTTAAGATAAACAATCTCCTTCCCAAGCAATCACTCATCCCTCCTTTCCTTGTCCAGCATGGCTGCATTATGATTGGCATTTCTAGTGTGGGAATTAAATACAGAAAACGGTAGCTGATCTATACGATGTGAGATCAGGGAGCGTTAAAACATAAAGCATCCTCCACATAAAGCTACGTGCTGTTGGCATGGCAGCTGGGGAAGAAGTGAGTTTGGCTTTTGGTAAACATGGAAGACAGGAGGACTTCTCTCCGAACACACAACCTCTAGCTCCCTCTGATGGAGCAAATGAGGAAAAGAAGACTGAAGGAGACATGGTGTGAGAGCGTGATGAGTGAGACAAGAGGACGGGAAGGAGGAGAAAAGGGGCGGAAAGGTACCGTAGAGAGACGAAGCATCTTCACAGCTAATGCACATACTGACTGCTATTAAAGCTGCTATACCTGGGCTGGCTGGCTCAGTGAAGAATGTACACAGATCTCAGCAGGCCTCAGGATGTTTGTGCAATAGATTTATTTTGGCGTGTTAATGAATGAATAATGCAGTCTGGTTAGGCGCAAGATAAAATCGGATTTGATTTGAAACCGATTAAGATGTTATGAACGCTTCAAAAACGTGACGCAAACCTCTAATTAAATGTCCTCTACAAGGTCAAAGAGGTGTCGTTTTAAGATTATTTTTCGAACAGATGATGATCCATGGGCATGATTATGTACTGTGGCCTTATTCAACTCGCACCACTCCTGTCTCAGGTGTGCTTACAGGCACATTCATGTAAAAACGAGGATATTTTTAGTTCAGAATAATACGCGGTCACATGGCTCCCAACAGAAAAGCACCATCCTAGTGATGCCTCAAGCCATCCATGGACGTGAGCCCAGAGCGCAAAATTTGGCGTATTCTTTGGATGGGAAGGACGGCGTAGTCTTTCTTCCCTGTAGCTAGCCGATTGTGGGAGGATGTGAGCTCGGGTATGCGGAAGACAGCGGGGTAGTTTGAGAGGGGGGAAAAAAAAAAGCACCTGGTTGTCTTCCCGCATCTTGGAGGAAGCAGTTAGTATTCCAAGAACAGTACCGATTTCATTTCTTGCGAAACCATTCTGAACAATATACAATGTTAGCCCATATACCGTGGCCTTGAAAAGATGTTCCGGCACAATCAATCACAGGACAGGATTGTGTACACACACACACACCATTCCTAAATCAACTTCGATGACTACAGTATTACCCAGCAAATCATACCTTTGTGAGAGCCGAAAGCACAACACCACTATACAGCAGTGAGTAATTAATAAAAACGTTGCCACCTCTTTCGAACAATACGGACGCCCCTCTGTCTGACCCACTCTATCTGACGGAGAAAGACTGCAGCCGAGGAAAGGAAGAGGCAGAATAATGGATGGAAATAACCGTAATAGAGTAACACGATTAGACTTCGCGCATGGGCCTCTTTCGGGGCGGCGGGGATGTGTTACCCATAATGCCAACCGATTTGATGAGGGACGCCAGAGTGGGAGCTATTAATGAAATGTGGAAGTGTGGGAGAGAACACAGATAGGCCATTAGAGAGAGCGATAGAGACGGGATGGGATTGTGAAGGGGAGAAATTTAGGGAGGGAGCGAGCAAATGAAGGAAGATAAAAGGGGGGAAAAAAAATAAATAAATCAGAGGATGTGCTGTTTATGTCTGGAAACAGCTTCTGTCAGTCAGTTTCAACACTGACCCAATTCAAGAACCATTCCAAGGAGAGAGGAAAAAAATATATATTATTATTATTATTATTATTATTATTAATAGTAGTACACGTACATGATTATTTCTTGCGTTCTAGCGAGTTTGATCCAGATACAGAGCATCTGAGAAACATTTAGTACCTCCACATTCATACTAAATTATTTATTTCGGAAGAAACTAAGTAGGACGTACACTTAAGTACGAGCCAAGCAAAAACTACAAGCCCCAAGAGCTCAGCAAGTCCCTCTATACCTAATGCTCTGTTTATTAATACAGTGGCATGGGGCCCAGCCATGATTAATTACCAATGACTGTTCCACCCAGAGACAACACTAAATGAGCTGGGTCCTAATTAACAAGGAGGCACGGTATTACTAACGAACGCTGCCACTTTATTCCACATACGCAACAAGCTGATCCTGATGATCTCGCCGAAACGCCTGAATGGGGGAAGGTCTGACCGATAACCACTACTTCTGCTGAACTTGTTCCCGTTCTCCTGCTTCTCTTGTGAAGCAGGCAGTAATGTGCTAAGACAGTTTTGTTGTTGTGTCATCTTTTTGCTTCTGGGGTTGCCAGGAGCAACTTGACCCAATAGCACTACAGTCAATCCTGCAGACACACCGATCTCTTAGTCTGAATTAGCAATGCAACAGTTTTATAGACATCATATGCTGTTTATCATGAAGAAATGAACAGGATGTTGCTTGCCATATGATCGTTCAAACAGATTTGGTTCGCAAAGATGCCAGAGAGAGAATGAATGAGAATATGATACCGTAGAAAGCAATGTAGTTAGCGATGGAGACATGGATGGATAGATGAAAGGGTAAAATGGGCCTGGTGCAAACGTATGAAGGAATGGAATGGATGGATGGTTCTGCTATGGAAAGATGGATCGATCAATCAAATGTGGGCGAATGGATGGATAAATAGATCGGTGACACCTCCACACACACGGTGCAGTGGGCAGCCGCGCTACAGCAGTTAGGTGCCTTGCTCAAGGGTGTATGAGGGATGGATGCCATGGATGTAGAGGGAGGGGGAAAGTACTGTTCATTCACTCCGCCCCCCCCAATCCTTTCAGTCCCAAACCTGCTTCTCCAGCCTTTGGTTGTCCGTGAGTTCCGAGATGAATGGTCTGATATGGATGGATGGATATATTTCTGTTTTATATCCCTCATCAAAAAATTCCCGTGCAGAGATTGGCCAAGGATGGCTGATGTGACATAAAATAGTTCCACCATTGATTAAGCAATTTATCTCATGACGTCAAAAAAAAAAAAAAAAGGATATGGTGTGAGTCATTGATGATATATCCTGGATACACCAAGAACTGACGTCACAATTTCAAGCTTTATGGCCAACTCGAGTCACAGCTGTGGCACCGTGAGCATTTGTGTGCGTGCAGATCTACGTTATGATCATGCCTAATGAGGCAGAGTTAGACCTCTAATTTTTTTTTCAGATTTATTTCTAATGAAATAAATAGTTTGGAAATTTTTGATGAGGGAAATAAATCTAATATACCATGCACTGAGAGGCTCCGGTAATTATGGATTCTCTTCCGTGACTGGCACAGTACTGTTTTCTTTGGGGCTGTGCCGCTCACAACACAGGACTATCCCCGTCACCTTACAGAACCCAAAATCTCAACCGGAGCATCTCAGTGCACGGCATATTTGATTAATGGATGAATGGATGGATAAATAGTTCTGATATGGATATGAAGATACTTGGATGGATGATGGAGGGATACATCTTATGGATGGATGGATGGATGAATACATGGGTGGATGAATGGATGGACGGACAAATGGATGGATAATTAGTTCTGATATGGATGGGAGGATAATTAGACAGATGGATGATAAATAGTACTGATATAGACAGATGGATACATGGATCTGATACGGATGGTGGATACTTGGATGGATGGATGATAAATAGTACTGATATGAATGGATATGGATGGATAGACAAATGGATGGATAATAGTTCTGATATGGATGGGAGGATACTTGGACGGATCATCAATAGTACTGATATGGACAGATGGATACATGGATGGATGATAAATAGTTTTGATATGAATGGATGTATGGATGGATGTGTCTTATGGATGGATGGATACATAGGTGGATGAATGGATGGATAAATAGCTCTGATATGGATGGGAGGACACGGATGGATGGATAAATAGTTCTGATATGGACAGATGGACAAATGGATGGATGGATGATGGAGGGAGGGAGGGATGAATGGATGATAAATAGCTTTGATATGAATGGATGGATACGTCTGTTATGGATGATTGATACATGGGTGGATGAATGGACAGACAGAGAAATGGATGGATAAATAATTCCTATATGGATGGGAGGATACTTAATCGGATGGATGGACGGACAATAAACAATAAATAGTACTGATATGGACAGATGGATACATGGACAGATAATGGAGGGATGGATGATAAATCGTTCTGATATGGATGGATGGCTGTCTGGCTGGCTATGTCTGTTATGGATGGATGGACAGACAAATTAAATAGTTCTGATATGGATGGGAGGATACCTGGATGATAAATAGTACTGATATGGACAGATGGATACATGGATGGATGATAAATCGTTCTGATACGAATGGATGGCTGGACAGACAAATGGATGGATAAATAGCTCTGATATGGATGGGAGGATGATAAATACTACTGATATGGACAGACGGATACATGGATGGATGATAAACAGTTTTGATATGAATGGATGTATACGTCTGTTACGGATGGATGGATGGATGGATGGATGGATACATGGGGGGATAAATAATTCTGATATGGATGGGAGGATACTTAGACAGGTGGATGAAAAATAGTTTTGATACGGACAGACGGCTACATGGATGGATGATGGAGGGATGGATGGATGATAAATTGTTCTGATATGGATGAATGGATGGACAGACAAATGGATGGATAAATAGTTCTGATATGGATGGGAGGATACTTAAATGGATGGATGATAAATAGTTCTGATATGGACAGATGGATACATGGATGGGTGGAATGTGTGATGTGGTTAGATGGATGGATGGATGGAATGTGCCTGATGTGGACTGACGGTCAGACAAACACGAAAAGAAGACGACAGACAACTCTCGTGAGCTTCTCGTCAATAGACGGCATGTTCTGGAACGGGAGGATGATGAACTCTGTATTCCGGCTCGCCGTGCAGCGATGAAGCCGTGGAGGATCACCAGTGATGACACATCAGTTGCTGCTCGAGAGAAAAAAAAAAAAAGGGAAAAAAAAAAAACCCCACAGCAGCACACGAGCTGAGCAAGCCAAGCTGCTCATACACAGTCTCCAGTCTAATATCTCCACAGATTACACCAAACACAAACCCATTAAAAATGACAGATGTGTCTTATTTCTCAGGACACTGTATCCTGATGAGGAAATGATGATGCCAGTGTCACGATTATAGAAACATCCTCAAAGCAGGAACATTACACAGCATTCCACATGTGCGTGCCAAAGAGCTAAAACCATCAGCTTTTCTTTCAGCGATATGAAGTTTTTCAAGCACACGGATACAAAGGAAGTGAAGAATCTTCACAAAGAGCAAAAAACAAAACTGGCAGCACATTCTAAGCGTGAGGGATAATATTACTCCCTCTCCTCTGTCAATCACAGCGCCACGAACACATTCTGGGTTTATGTGAGCTTATGCACACGGACAGTCGGCGCTTTCCTCCAAGTGCTCCGTTTTTTGCAGCTATAATGTAAAAAAACAAAAAAACAAGAGGAACCAAGTCGTCTCTCAGATGCTGTACGATATTAAATCTGATTATACTGTACGATGTTAAACCGTGTGACTTGCTTGTCATTCATAAATAAATTAACGGCACTGCGCATCGTGTCGTACCACATCACACCACCCCAACGTGCGTTATGTTCATTTCACTAAAGGGTGTGTTGCGTGCTTTTCTTTACCTCACTGCCCTACAGAGTGTTTCGGCTCTAGCACGTGTTCCTACCACAACGTTTATCCTGGGAACCCTCGGCCTGAGGCAGAAACGCATCCTGCTCAAGATGCGAGTTCATCACGGGGGGCTGTGGTTATAGTCGACATTTTCAATTATGCTTTAATGTTGATTCATTCATTTTAGATTTTGCGTGCGTACTGTTGGGTCGCATCAGCTTTCATCTTCATGATTTTTCTCTTTGCATTTTACAGATGAAGATTTTTCCTGATTTTAATTCGAACAGCATGTTGGAGACATGGTGTGTCTGACCTTTAGTAGGCTGTTGTACGGGAGAACAGCATGATTTTGTTTGCCCTTTAAAGACATTTAAAAGTGTTTACAAAAAACTAGTGTCGGTTCAAAAAATAAACAACATATCTACGGAATATACTGTTAATTTTGTGCGGAGCTTTTACGTTAAGCGTTTTTTAACGTTGTGCGATGCAACACGCCAAATTCACGGGCGCCGCCATCTTGGGTTTTTTAGTGATATTCGTTAGCGGTCCCATGTGTTTTGTTGTTGCTTCCAGCTCGCTCACTGTTCGTTCAATCAGATTGAAACTCACGATTCCCACCTGGTGGCTGAATCTCTCGTGTTGACTTGTTTTTCCAATAAAATCGGCTGAACGCTTTTCTGTCTAGCACCCGCGAAAGATCGGCTCACCGAGGAAAATTCCGTATCCTTCCAAAATAAATAAAATAATCAATGATTTTCCAAATATTTCTTTTTTCACACTGCAAAAAAATGATCTCTTGTTGAGAGAAAATATCTTTAATATGGGTGAATTTATCTATTATTTCTTATTA
>JAODLJ010000007.1:48324951-48336795 GCA_027576115.1 Cathorops melanopus
CCTTTTTATGAAGGCACAGAGAAGCTACCAGCTGTAGTCAATCATGATCACTAACAGGAAGTTAAGAGACCTCGGCCAAGGCAAGATAAGGGACACTTTGGAAGTTTCAGCAGCTCTGAATTAATAATCTAAGCGAGCGTATGTACATTTTGATCCTGTGTTGATTTCAGAAAACCCAAAGAAAATTAAAACTTGCGCACCAAATTCTAGTGTTTTTATTTTTTTAATTAAAGCTGTATGTTGTACAATCGTTCTGCCACAGAAAAAGAACAGCTCAAAGAAATTACTGGAAGCCCAAATATTGCCACGGCATTCATATCCAAGATGACATTCATGTATGTATATGTAAACTACTGACCACAACTGTACATGACTCTGTACAGTGACTCTGAACCTGAACTTGCCACTGGCATCTCTACACGTATTCTCAATCAAGATCATATCGGACACGATGAGACGACTCCCTATTCCTTTACTTGAGCGCTAATTTCTCATCTTAGCTTAACCAAACTCTCACAGTCAAAAGGCAGATGAAATTCGACCAGCCCTTTTCAGAGTCGTGTTTGTTCGAATTGATTAGCGTCAACAGATTTCGACTTCTCTAGTAATATTAACCCCTGCCCTGTGAGCAATGAGTGAAATTGCACTGCTAAGGATTCTAATATGTTCATTTTATTACCGTTCAAACAGAATAGTTCGCTCTACATCTGAATTGATTTCGCCTCCGTTGTCTTTTGGGAAACCCCCATAATTCAAAAGGAACAAGCAGAGAAATGTGTTGAGTTACGTATTGATTAAATCAAGCACATACGCAGGTTAACCCTAGTTTGCATGTTCGGCATGTTCAGATCTTGCTCACTGTAGCAGGCTTCGAAGCAATGAGTAGCAAAACCCTTGGTACACTGTTTAGATATGCCAGCAAGTATTAGATGGGAAAGACGACAATATTTGAATGAAAGCCAAATAGATGCAGGCATTAAGAACCATTTGGTGATGTGCAATTCCTCCAGGCAGACAGGCAGGTAAACAAATGCACCATGCGCTGTGTCCCGGTGATGGTCATCGTTATATGTAAACATGTACGAGTGCACTATAACAGCAGGGCTGCTTTATCTGTCGCCGTCACAGAGAATCCAGTGAAAGAAAGAACCCATTTCTGGCTCCTCACTGCGATCATCTGTGGCCTTTTTGCAAATCGCCAAAAGCTTCAGAGCCCTGGGCTGTTCATCATGTCACTCATGGCGCATCGGGGAGAACGGCGATCCACACAGCCGTGCAAAATTGCCTCAGCACAAGTGAAGAAGTGCTGCAAGCATCAATAGCCAATTTTCCAAAAGCCAGTGTCAAGAGGCGTGGGTGCACTTCAGAAGCTAAATTACAGCTGAAATTGACCACAAGACGGAGACTGAAAACTAAACTGTGGGATGGAGGAGGAGAAGGAGGAGAGAGAAACGGAGAGACAGAGAGAGGGAGGAATAACAGGATAACACCATTTAGATGAAAACAGAAAGAGCGAGTGGGTTAATCCTCGGAGACTGTGCATCACTGAAAGGCAGGCCTGACAGAATTGAGGAGAAGCAGGATTGATGTTTCTAGACTTTTCCAGACACGCTCTCAGAATGACTGAATCATGCTGCCAGTGCAGAAGAGTGATGGTGCACACAGCAATAACCCTGACGCTGAACTTGTTTTCTTCACATCGCAGAAGTGAGAATGTTATACTGGCCATTTTACGGCCCCTGTCTCTCTGCTTTCACGCGCAGGGTAGAAATGTGATACCTTTATAATCATGAAAAAAATAAAATAAAATCCAAATGCGTCTCAAGTTCTTTTCCACTTCTTGCTTACAAGTTACTGCTCGTCTGGAAAAGACTCCCACTGTCCATCATATATAGTTCTCTCAAACCAATATAAACCAGACACGGTGGCGTCTGGGAGCACGAGAAGTTTGTCATTACAAAAAAAGTACAATCTTAGAAATATTTAGATGACTTTCAGAGTATCGGCATATTTGTCATGTCTGTTTTTTTTTTTTGCTTTAATGACTACATGCACTAGAACTTCCAAAGGTTCCTGATGATCAAGTTAGATTAACTCCATCATTGTGACATCAGACTCTCAAGACTTGGGCGGCATGGTGGTGTAGCGGTTAGCACCGTCACCTCATAGCAAGAAGGTTCCAGGTTTGAACCTCATAACTGACAGGGGTCTTTCTGTGTGGAGGTTGCATGTTCTCCCCATGTCTACGTGGGTTCCCAGCCACTGGGGTTGCACAAGCTAGTGTATACTTCGTGCCGGTACCAAGCCGACGACAACTGTGACGCAAGACTTCCGGAAAATCGCATCTTTTGCACAAAGGACTTAACACGGTTGATACCACAAATGAACTTGAACTGAAATAGTGCTGAATCTTGAATACCGTATATTTAAGATACTGAACAGATTCTTTCTTTGTTTTAATTCTTAATACAGCCTAAAACATTTGGTATATCCAAAAAAAATGGTGACGTACGCAGCAAGGAATAACCCGGATGGCTCCTTTGAAGAATAAATTAGGGAAACATCTATGCCACTTTTTCACATAGACTATGACTACATGTTTTTCGATACTCGTTTATACTGCTACTTTGAATAAACTAACAGTTATTCTACGAAATCGAGTCGTACATGAGCTGATAGCTACCGTATAAGCCACGTACGACCAGATTGAGTGGAATAACTCTTATTCTATCCACGTTCACTGGATTTTGAGAAACCGAGCATTTTTATTTTTTGCAAATTTGATAAATAAAAACGTTTATACAAAACGTCCGACAAAATCATTTCCGCTTAGAATGTAAACAAACCGGCAAAACGACAGGAGCAATTTGTGAAAAATGCGATGATAATAATTGAAAAATAAAAAAAAATAAAAGCTACGTTCTTGCCATCAAATACTTTTCCTTTTTTTTTTTTTTTGATATTTGAGGTTTTGTTTTCGAGTAGTTTATTTCGTCCTCAGTTGGTTCAGCAACACGCTCCTCCATTTTGCTTTTCTCTACTCACTGTACATGAGCTAATAGCCTAGTAGTAGAGTAGCCAATCAGAGTGCGCGATTGCTCATATCCAGTGAAGGTGGAACATTTTGTTTAACTCTATCGATGTTGGTTGCTGCAAACAATGCTGAGCTTTATGTTTAGTGTTTAAACATCTTTAACAGAGTGAGACACTGAAATGGCGAGTGTGATCATTACAAAGCACGTGCGTCTCAGTGCTCGCAGAAGTGAAGTGCTTGATCAAGTGACAGTTTCTCCGCAGGCTCGTTTTACAGCGTACATCTTTTGGTGTACGCACAACTCTCAGCATTTTTAACGACCTTGGACCTTGCTGCTTATACCACTCTGCACAGTCAGGTTAGCCAGCCTTGCGACCTCTATTAAAGATATTTCCATGCCATAAAGGTGACGCTGAGTTCGTCGCCCTTGATATTTTCACAGTGCGCGTTTCATGTCATCTGTTCAGAAGCTGCAACGTATTCTCGACCTTGACAGCAATATCTTGAGAAAACCCTCATGGACCAACACATGAGATATTTATTTCCTGGTCCTCTTTTGATGTCTAAAGCCATATCAGGTTCCTACAAAATGGGAACTCTGTATAGTCTGAACAGAATGAGCCCGTTTCACAAGGTCACTGTTTGATGCTGGGCAGAGATGAATTAAGGTGTTGCTGCTGATTGCAGGGGGAGGTACTGGTGGTCGGAGGTCTCTCTGTGTTGCTTAACCACACCTCAGCAGTGAGGGAAATGTGCGACAGCAATAGAGTAAACAAGCGTACAAATTAAAAGGAATATACGCTCAATGCAGTGACAGGCATTTCCTTAATTCGTATGTCAATGGGGATCTTCCTGGACTGGAAAGGTGTGCGAGCAGCACATGGGTCTATCATGAAAAAGGAAAAGAGAGTGAGACAACAAAGGCCTAAGAGAGATGATTATAGGAAAGGAAGCGAACGAGAGAGAGAAGGGGTGGGGTGTGTAGGCAGTGAGCCGTCCAATGCCATCATCATGCAGCCCCCGTACAGCTCTAATCAACAAGCTGCATGCCTCCCAGCATCTACTAATCAAATTCTAGCATGTATGTCTTGGTGACTCCTCAAGGTAAAGTAAAAGAAGGTCTTACCCTGACGAGAATTTGTCAAAGTAAAGACGGGAGGAGCGGAGTCAAAAGTTCATCAACGGCGTTCACTAGCTGAGAAGATTCCAGCGCATTCTGCGACTGAAATAATAATAATAATGATGATGAAAAGAACTGGTAATTTACTGGAAGAGGATGGGATGGCGTAGCCACTCCAATCAAAGTCAAATTAAAAGCAAACCGAGCGTTTGAGGTAAGCACAAGTTTGGAAACAGCGCACATCATAACGCCAGAGATGTTTAATTCCTTTCGGGTTATTTATTTCTGGCAAAGCAAAATCATCAGACACTTTCACAGGAATGAGGGGATGGTGATGTATAATGAAATGCCAACAGGATCAATATACACAGAGGGGGGAAAAGGGCAGAGATATGGAGAGGATGCACTCAAGCATTAAGTTTAAAAAAAAAAAAAAAAAAAAATTTAAAAACCCATTGAACCTACCGTGTGTGATTTAAAGCTGTTGAGATGAAAATAATCCTCCAGGTGGGTCACGAAGAGAATTAGGAGAACTACTGAAGCCAAATTCATTTACAGTAGATTATCAGAGAAAATTGGAAGAGGAATGTTGAACATCGCCTGGGAACTAAACTAATGTGAGAAACCTGCAAACCAGTCAGACCTTCAGCAGTTGGGCACAGGGGGCGAGTAATCCACTTACCCCAGGATCCTCGGGTCAACACTGAGGGTTCGTCCCGATCATTAAAATTCAAGTTCAAGCATTTTTCCAGCACTTTGTTTAAAAAAAAAAAATAGTGGAAAGCATTTTTCAATAGAACCCTGTTTAAAAAGGTGTGAAATGGAAATCATTACACCCACGTTTCCCCTAACTGGAAATATTTCCAAAAGGAACAATGATGGATGAGAAGGTTAAACAACGCAAGATCCAGTTTTTATGCCACAATGCTGTCATATTCTCTATTCTGCTTGTTGATGAATTTTCTCTAAGAGCATGACTCGGACAGTAGTGCAACTGCAAGCCAAATCAAAGCTGGACATTTTTAATGCTCTTGTTCAAACGTGTTCGTGTTTCAGGAAAAACATCCCTTTCACAAGGACATGTGTAATTCAAGTCTAATCATAAAAGTGTTATTTAACACAGTGTTTCTCAACCGCTGGGCCGCGGCCAATTGGTGAACCACGAAGCGCCGTCTAGTGGGCCGCAAATCTTTTTTTCTCCCCCAACTTGAAGCTAATTTTTACTTGTAGTAGTGTACAATTGCTGGGTTGCATCTGACGTCGCCATCCTCCTCATTAAGCTACGGTCACACTACAGCTCACGATGCAAACGAGGCATTTTGGTGGCGATGCGTGGTGATATACAAGCGAGATAAAAGTTGTGGTCACACAGCAGGCAAACACCTGACGGTCACGCCTTCGTGTGCTCGAGTCTGACACAGCTCGAGCGGCTTCGCGTGCTCACGGAGCGCATGGTGCATGTTCGTGGGACCCGGTCGTTATGGGAAACACCTGATACTGATTTGAGCGCAATTAGCAGACACGGACGCTGTTTTCACAGAAGCTTTGTGAAGCATCATCACGGTCACGTTTATTTCGAGCCATGTTTATAACGCTGCTTAAATACTTTGCTTTGCATTTTGTTTTTGTAAAATATCACATCACGCCTGCTAATAAACCTGTACTTTGATCCGTCTACCGCCGTCTATCTTGTAGTGTCCTGATCCCCAGATCTTTAACCCAGCCATGTATAAAAAGTTGTCCTCCTCCATGCTCTTCCACGTTTTCATCTGTGTCCCCGTGTAGAACGATGTCTGCAGCACCGGGTAGTTTGAGACGTCGGGGAACTCAACGGATAGGTCGTTTTCCAACTCATAAGAGAAATCCTTCTTTGTTAGTGTGTAAGGATCTAATCCCATTGAGCGGTTTCTATATCCACTTCTTTTGAGTGTACTTCTTGGTTTAATAACTTGTTTGTTTGCTCGAGACAAACATGGCAATAAGTTCTTGTGTTAATCAACCAGACTCCACTTTCGGATCATTAATCCCTTTTGACTGAGAATGACCTGCATTCTATGTTGGCTTCTGGCACATCCGTACAGTTTTAAATACAATACCTACAATTAAAAACAGTTTGTTTTTTACTGCATTTATTTAATTCCTGGGCTCCCACCTGTAACAGGGAGTGATGTTGCGTCCCATTAATACACTTTACAATAGATTATTAGACTCTAATAGAATAGATGAGCCAAAATAACTGGGAATCTTTTTTTAATGGGCCTCAACTCGTTACAAGTATGAATAGGTGGGCCTCGAAGTAGAAAAGGTTGAGAACCACTGATGTAACAGACCATAACATAACTGCTGCCAAAGTGAATCAATCTGTAAGAAGACTCCACATTAGTGCCAGGAGATAAAGCTGCTCTGATATAGGTACAGGGCCCCGATTTGATTCAATTCAGATTCACAAGCTAACGATTTGACGCAATTCGATACGAATGAGATATAAAATACTCAATCGCAAAAGTAAACCAAGAGATTGATATCTAAAACAGGGGGATGAGTAATTGCCTTTAACACTAGTCAGTCAGTCTTTGTATTTTGTATATCTGGCTAGGTTTAATCAGAGCAGAAGTGAACCTAGAAACCCGTTCACCCAAAAAGTGCATATTAATCGAAAAGAGCGTTCCAGAGATTTGACAAATTGATGGTGGACGAACTTAAAAAATTTTAAAAAAGCCACACCAGTTTCAACATTGGGGTTTTATCATTTGTGTCGCAAACTGCATGACGCATCAAGACAGAGAAGAAAGAAAAAAGAGGCACAAATGATGCAGAACTACAACGTGGATAACGTGTCAAAGTAAACGCGTCATTCTTTTTCATCATCACTGGAAAAATCACTGTGGTAAAAGAGAAAAAAAAAAACCAACACTTTGGGATATTGTGGTATTGGAAAATAATCAACTTCGTGGTGGTCATCATCATTACACCAGCTCATGGTTGATTATTTTCCTATGCCAGTACATCCTGAAGTCTTTAATACTTATTTACAGATTAATACCATTTGTGTGGTTGAAAATCAGAAGGTAGTTCGAGATGAGAGTCAAAAATTGTTGTACTATAAAAATGACAAATGAATCCTGCACATGGTTTTTAAAAAAAAAAAAAAAAGAAAAACCTTTTGATTTCACCATTTAAACTCAAAATATCCACCATGTCTTGGGTATAACCTCGAGGTTAAAGCGTCAACTTACAACCCCAATTCCAAAAAAGTTAGGACGCTGTCTAAAATGTAAATAAAAGCAGAATGCAACGATTTGCAAATCTCATAATCCCATATTTTTTCACAACAGAAGACAGACAACACATCAAATATTTAAACGGAGACATTTTACTGTTTCATGAAAAATATTAGCTCATTTTGAATTCAGTGGCAGCAGCACCTCTCAAAAAAGTTGGGATGGGGGCAACAAAAGGCTGCTGAAGTAAGTTGTACTGAAAAGAAACAGCTGGAGGAACATTTTGCAACTAATTAGGTTAACTGGCAACAGGTCAATAACATGACTGGGCATAAAAAGAGCATCTTCAAGAAGCAGAGTCTCTCAGAAGTAAACATGGGCAGAGGTTCACCAGTCTGCGAAAAACTGCATCTACAAATCGAACAATTTCAGAATACTGTTCCTCAACGTAAAACTGCGAAGACTTTGAATATCTCGTCATCATGCAAAGAACCCAAATGTCAACATGATCCAGAAACACTGCCGTCTTCTCTGGGCCGAAGCTCATTTAAAATGGACTGAGGCAAAGTGGAAAACTGTTCTGTGGTCTGACAAATCAAAATCTGAAATTCTTTTTGGAAACCATGGACCATCACGTCCACCAGACTAAAGAGAAGCGGGACCATCCGGCTTGTCGTCAGCGCTCAGTTTAAAAGCCTGCATCTCTGATGGTATGGGGGTGCATTAGTGCCTATGGTATGGTCAGCTTGCACATCTGGAAAGGCACCATCAATGCTGAAAGGTCTATACAGGTTTTAGAGCAATATACTATGCTCCCATCCAGATGACGTCTTTTTTTCCGGGAAGGCCTTGCAAGACACTGCTAAACCGCAAACTGCATTGATTACAACACCATGGCTTCGTAGTAGAAGAGTACGGGTGCTGAACTGGCCTGCCTGCAGTCCAGACCTTTCACCGATTGAAAACATTTGGCACATCATGAAACGAAAAATACGACAAAGACAACCCAGGACTGCTGAGCAGCAAGAATCCTACAACATTTCTCTCCCAAAACTCCAGCAGCTGGTCTCCTCAGTTCCCAGATGTTTACGGACTGTTGTTAAAAGAAGAGGGGATGCGACACAGTGGTAAACATGGTCTTGTCCCAATTTTTTTTTTTAAAGACATGTTGATGCCTTCGAATTCAAAATTGCCTTTCTTAAAATGGTACTTAAACATTTGATATGTTGTCTGTGTTCCATTGTGGGGGGGAAAGAAAAATAGGTGTTTGAGATTTACAAATAATTGCATTCTGCTTTTATTTCCATTTTACACAGCATTCCAATTTTTTTTGGAATTGGGGTTGCAGTTTCATAACCAGCTTCCGACTGTTACAGCTTCTGCAAAATATATATTTTTTTTTTGCTTGGTTGGTTTTTCCATTCATGAATTTTATTTTCCTGCCATTTTCTTTTGGTTGATTGGCGTTAGACAGGGCCTGCCATATCCAGGCCTGGACTGTTTTTACCAGGAAATCACTTCACATCCAAACACTAACCAGACCTGAATAAAAATAAGCTAAAAATACCTTTTTTTTTTTTTTTTTTTTGAAATAAGCCCTTTTGTCATGCTGTATGAAACTACCTATTTAAAAGACCACAAGGACTAAAGTCGTCATCCGTCTGGGTTATGTTTATATTTCCGTCATGGTGTTACAACGCACTTAATATTTGCTGATTATCAGTGACGACCATATCATGAGACTTTGGAGGCGAGTTAGCTTATAAATTTATGATTGGTCATAATCATTTGAAATTATGCACAAAAGTGTCGTCGGATACCATTTCTGTATACCGCGTATACGTACAAATACAATATTGTGCTGCATCAAGAGACCATATACGTCGTCCTGATAATAAATGTTAACGTTTTAAACAGTAATGAAGATTTGGTTTAATTCAAACTCGAAATTCAACCCCATGATAAATATCAAGCTTAATCAAATTTATTGTGATAACAGTTCCAGCCAGCTCGAGTCTCATAAATACTGATATTCTGGATTTTCCACATGATTTTTCTTCAATAGCACGGGGTGTGAAGGGGGTCAGTAATGAGAGTCCCTGACACCGACTCGGGGTGTCACCCGTCTGCTGACGGCTGAGGAATGAAGCTCCTGAGCTGGAGAGAAAATTCAATTTAGTGCCCTGCTCCCTGGAAGGATGGGGCTGAGGCGGTGAGCGATATTGAGTGGGCAGGGCCTCGGCTCTTGACAAGCGCTTCATTGAAATGCATAGCTCGTGAGCGAGCAGCCATATTTCCCCATCATCAGCAGGTGAAGCAGAGTGCAGGAAGGGAAAATAATCAGTTGATGCATGGCACGGATTATGCCGGAGAAAAACCAATGGGAGCTACCGTCGCACAGACAGAGTGCCAATTCTAGTGAGCAAGGTGCGACCGAGAGGGAAAAACAAGTGTGGGCTGGCACACAGCAAATCAAGCAAACGCTTTCAAAATACAGCTGACTTGTGAACTTGTCTCCCGTTCATCTGTGAGACGCAGACAGAGGAAATTAGCTGCGATGTTCAGAACACCAACCGATTTCTCATCTTCCTTTCTTTTCTTCCATGGGAGTGGATGCAGCTGGGTTGATCAGCCCATGTAAAGCAATCAGCAACAGGCCTTTTGTGCATCAGTCAGGCTGATATTAAACAGCATCTACCTCCTCTTCCCCCCCCTCAGCTTCTCTTTCTCTCTCTCGCACGGCAGAGTGCTCGATTACAAAAAGAGAACATCTGGAAATAGACCCACGCATCGGAATAACAATATTCATCATTGCCTCAAGTGGCGGCAGAGCCGGAGCCTTAAACAAAAGGCAGCGCACTTCACCACGGGACTTGCCAATCAAGAGAGGCTACATCGAGTGTTGTGTCCTCCCGATCATAATCACGTTAAGTGCTACTTTGGTTCCGGAGGGGGGGGAAACATGTTAAAAACAAGACTGAGCCATCTTTGCGCTTCATACACACCGTTCTACAGGTCTCGTAGTTCAGGCTGCCTTAAACAAAAGGCAGTGCACTTCACCACGGGACGCGCCAATCAAGAGAAGTTACGTCGAGTGATGTGTCCTCTCGATCATAATCACGTTAAGTGCTACTTTGGTTCCGGAGGGGGGGAAAACATGCTAAAAACAAGACTGAGCCATCTCTGCGTTTCATACACACCCTTCTCCAGGTCTCGTATTTCAGGCTCTCTGATAAATCAATCATTTATTTTGCTCTTGTCTTTTTTTCCCCTCTGCTTATACACAGCTGAATGTTTCAGAAAAAATTTTCCAACATTATTAAGGACACATAATAATAGCCTTTTACAGGTAAGCAGTGACAGGACCATGAATAAAGCAACCCAATCTATCCTGATGTCCTGCCTTTATAAGTGCGTTTTTCATTTACGAGCGAATGTGAAGCATAAATGCGGGTCGAGTGTTCAAATCGCACGCTTCCACATCATATCTGCTGTTAACTTTCGTTCAAATCAGAAACTACAACAATGGACAGTTGATTTTCTTTGCACTCGCAAAAGCACGTTCCTGACGCAGATCGTTTGCAGTTAGCGACGCCCACAAAACTCCATAAAAGGTCAAGTGCACAGACAGCTGGGAACACAAAATGAACAGTCAGGGTAAAGACAGAAAGGCGGACGTGGAAATTACTTTGACTCACTTCTGTACCAGTAACATTAAATAATAAACAACAACAACAAGCAGCACTAACCTTTTACACGGTGCCATGTCTCGTGTCAATTACGTAGTTAGTTTTATTTGTCTTCATTTATGGGTTCATTTATTAACTTGACAGTATGGCAATACTTAGTCTTCACACTAACTATAGCATGAGTAGGACACACATTTTTCCAGACTTCAGATTTATCAATATCAGTTATTGTGTATACAGTCGTACCAACAATTTATGAAGACTTCAGTTTATATCAAGGCCCAGAATAACACAAAAATCCTGTTTAATAGTTCACAGTTTAATCCACCCCTAAGTTCCGTAAGTTCCAGTGACGTTACTGTACAACCACAATTCCAAAAAAGTTGGGACACCGTGTAAAACGTACATAAAAACACAATGTAATGCTTTGCAAATCATGGAAATCCGATATTACGTTGAAAATGGTACAAAAACATCATATCAAATGTTGAAAATGAGAAATTTTATTGAAAACATGCTCATTTTGAAATGTCAGCAACACATTTCAAAAAAGCTGGGACAGGGCCAATAAAAGACTGAAAAAGTTGTGTAATGCTTCAAAAATAATAATAATTTGGTTAATTAGCAACAGGTCAATAAAGATGACTGGGTATAAAAAGAGCATCCCAGAGAGGCGGAGTCTCTCAGAAGTAAAGATGGGGATGGGTTCACCGCTCTGTGAAAGACTGCATGGGCAAACAGTGCAACAATTTAAGAATAACATTCCTCAATGTAAAATTG